>JAECUM010017592.1:0-60294 GCA_016617855.1 Megalonaias nervosa
ATATATGAATTTTGGCTAAAATATTTCAAAAAATTGTTTTTTGAAATTTAATTTCCCCTAGTTTTTAAATCCCAAGTATTATTTCATATTTTATTTGAAATTTTTAGTGGAATCAACAGGCTTTTTTCACAATGTCATCAAAAGTGGAAACTTTTCTTTCTAATCCTACTCAGGAGCAGTTGGATAGTTTGAAAAAAGATGAATTGCTTGAACTTGCCTTCTGAGGCAAAATCTTCCTTAACAAAGCAAGAAATTAAAAACACTTTGATTCAGTATTTGGTAGAAAAGAATGTTTTCGATAAAAGTGTTTTGGGTTCGATCAGTAAGTCTGCATCAGACTCTGATATAAAAGTAAAGGAATTGAAATTAAAATACAAGATGGAATTAGAGTTAAGGAAGCTGGAACTTCAGAAAGATAAAGAAGAAAAACAAATGCAGTTGCAATTTGAGAAAGAGGAGACAGAAACAAATGCAGATGCACTTGGAAAAAGAAAAAGAACAAATGCAATTACAGAAAAAAATACATTTACAGAAAGAAGAGAAACAATTGCAGTTGCAATTTGAGAAAGGAGAGAGAGACAGCAGAGAGAGAAAGATAAATAAATGCAGTTACAATTAGAAGAGAAAGAGAGAAAGAGACAGGAAAAAGAGAAAGATAAACAAATGCAATTAGATGAGAGAGAGAGAGAAAGGGAATTTCAAATTAAAATGAAAGAAATGGAGGTGGCAAGTGAAAAGCACATTTCCACTTCACATACATGTTCAAGTTTTGATATTACAAAGAATTTTAGGCTAGTACCCCCTTTTAGCGAAAGAGTAGACAAATATTTATTTTGAAAATGTTGCTGAAAATTTGAAATGGCAAAGGGAGCATTGGACTCAATTATTGCAATGTGTACTTTTTGGCAAAACCAGAAATATATATGCATCCTTGTCAGTACAGCAAAGATCTGACTGATTTGGTTCAGGAATGCATCTTCAAGGGTTATGAGTTAGTCCCCGAGGCTTATCGATAAATATTTACAACTATAAAAAAAATGCTGGACAAACTCATATTTGATAGATGGTGCTTAGTTGAACATGATTATGAAAGTCTCAAACAACTTATATTACTTGAAGAGTTCAAGAATTGTGTTCACAGCGACATCAAGACATATCTTGAAGAGCATCAGATCGAAACCTTGGAAAATGCTGCTCGTGCTGCTGATAAGTATTTCTTAATTCGTAAAGTTTCTGTTGTAGGCAAGTCTTTCACTCAGCAGTCTACTGGTACAAAGGTGTTTCAGCCTAATACGACTCCTTCTAAAACTCAAATCTGGCACAACTTTTAAAGCTTCTGATAAACTTGATTCAAAATCCTTGTCTATTCTTACGTGTACCTATTGCAAGAAAAAAGGACACGTCATTTCTGATTGCTTCAAATTGAAATATAGGCATCAGAAACAAGATAGACCTATCCCAAATGCTCTTATTTCTAAGAGGTCAAGGTCACGGTCATGTATTGAAAGCAATACATTTGTTGTGTCTAACCCCAATCTGATTTTATTATGGAGAATTATGAACCATTCATGTCGAAGGGTTCTATATCACTCTTGGGTGATTTGGTCAATCCTATCCCTATTAAAATTTTAAGGGACACACGAGCTTCTCAGCCATTTATTATCAGATACTTTGCCTTTTTCTGAGAAGTCTTCTTCTAATGAGAGTGTTCTCATTCAGGGAGTAGAGTGCGGCTTTGTTAATGTTCCTCTCCATTCTGTAAATTTGTCAGACTTAGTTTCAGGACCTGTGACAGTCGGAATATCGCCTTCTTTACCCGTTGAGGGCATTCATTTATTACTAGGCAACGACCTAGCTGGAGACAAGGTTGTGGTTAATCCACTTGTAACTGACAAGCCTTGTTTGGATCAGAAAACTGATCCAATTGAAAAAGAATTCCCTGATTTATATCCAGCTTATGCAGTTACTAGAGCTATGGCAAAGAAAGCTCTTGAGAATGATTTCGATAAGTGTTGGTCAGGCTTTTGATGAGGTCACTCCTAATTTGGATCAATCAAAAGGTATTGATCACAGTGATCTCAATTTTTAACTACTCTCTCTCTCTCTCTCTCTTTTCTAATCAGGGTGACAAACGACAGTCACTTGTCGTCGAACAGGAAAAAGATCCTGAGTTCTCCCGTTTGTTTCAGAGGGCCATTAGTGAGACTGAAGACACTGAAGTACCTGTCTGTTATTTCATTAAAATGGAATTCTTATGAGAAAATGGGGACCTCCCGAGGAACCTGCTGGGGACGAGTGGTCAGTGAACTATCAAATTGTAGTTCCAAAATCTTACAGACAGGAAATACTTAGTCTGGCCCATGAAACTCCTCTGGCTGGTCATTTAGGGATTAATAAGACTTAATCATCACAAGATCTTGACTCACTTTTATTGGCCAAAAGTAAAAAGTGATGTTTGTAAATACTGCAGATCTTGTCATACTGATCTTGTCATACTTGTTCAATGGTAGGAAAAACCCAATCAGAATACCTAAGGCTCATCTGCAACCTATTCCTGCATTTGACGAACCATTTAGCAGAATAATGGTAGATTGTGTTGGTCCCTTACCAAAGACCAAGTCAGGCAACTGTTACGTATCGGCTCGTTCAAAGTAACAGAAGAAAATATGGAGACAACAAGCTTTGTAAGTTTTAACAATGATAATTTTATTTCCCTAGAAAATATGGTGAAAATGTGAAAATATAAAACAGGACTTACGGTTTGCGAATAAAAATCCAAAACATTTATCCTAGAATTGTGAATATATACGAGTCCTATTAATAAAACGTTCTAACTGAGTCTTGTTTGAAACTCAAGTTGTTTCCAAGATGGAGGATGATGACGTCAGATGAAATCTTTACACAAATGTTCATAATTTCATCTTTCCACAATTTGTACTGTACTGTTCCAATTTAGAATGAATTTCACTGAATGTTTTTGTCTTAAACCACCTGCACAGTTCTCCAGGGAATAAATTATTATTCAAAAGGTAGATGAACTCTTATAGCTGTCAAGGCACATCTATAGCTTTATAGATGTAATGAAGATTTAATTCTTTCCGGCACATGAAAAATATACCATTCTCCTTCAAGGTATATTATACTACTCACTCCAGCACAAGAAATATCATACCTTCTTCTCAAGGTATAATATACAATTAACTACGACACAGCTGAAAGATATTACTTGACTGACTATTCCACAGGTACCTAAGTCTATTTAAACTAAACTGAGACGTCATTACATGCTGCACGCGCACGCATAAAACGTGGTATTTCATCATCTGACAATGCGTAGTACACGATATAAACACATATACTCAGAAAAGACCTTGGCCGCAGCCAATCATTTACAACCCAAATTACACCCATCAATCATACACCAGAGAAAAGGAATTAAATTTTCTGTTAATAATATTTACAATATACAAGGTCTTTTTTTTTTATAAAGCCAGCATAACCAGTGAGTAAAACGTATTAAATTAGTTTTCTTAAAATTTCTAACCAAGAAAATATATGAAAATGTAGATCGACACCATTAATAATGCTTTGTCGAGGATAAAATCATATATTCTGTCAGATTCAACTTGATACATACAACGTCACAATTAATGAGTAGCACGTGATTTTCCAATCAAAGGACAGAAGCTCGACTGTCCGATAGAATTTAAAAATTTCTTACGAAGCTATGACAGTTTCATTATTAAAATTTTCTTGCTTTCTTGTAAAGACCTGCCTAAGCCTGATACAATGATTCAACACTTTGAAATTAAACCACAACCTTTTTCATGAAGTGCACATTTTTATCAAATGATACTGTTAATTGTATAGACAATGGTGAATATGCAATTTGGGAAACCTGCAATGAAAATTATGTAATGGACACATTTTCTATAGACCTATCTATGTATTGGACATCTGTAATGTAATCTATGTAATATACACATTTTCTATAGACCCATCTATGTATTGGACATCTGTAATGTAATCTATGTAATGAACATCTATTCCATAGACCCATCTATTTATTGGACACCTTTCCTATAGATCCTACTATGTACAGGACACTTGTAATAAAATCTATGAAATGGACACATTTTCTATAGACCCACCTATGTATTGGACATCTGTAATGTAATCTGTTTAATGAAGACCTTTTCTATAAACCCATCTATGTACTGGACACTTGTAATGTAATCTCTGTAACTGACACCTTTTCTATAGACCCATCTATGTATTGGACATCTGTAATGTAATATATGTAATAGACACCTTTTCTATAGACCCATCTATGTACTGGACACTTGTAATGTAATCTATGTAATAGACACATTTTCTATAGACCCACCTATGTATTGGACATCTGTAATGTAATCTCTTTAATGGACACCTTTTCTATAGACCCATCTATGTATCTGACACTTGTAATATAATCTGTGTAATAGATACCTTTTCTATAAACCCATCTATGTATCGGAAAACTGTAATGTAATATATGTAATAGACACCTTTTCTATCGACCCATATATGTACTGGGCACTTGTAATGAAATCTATGTAATGGACACCTTTTCTATAGACCCATCTATGTATTGGACAGCTGTAATGTAATCTATGTAATGTACACCTTTTCTATAGACCCATCTATGTACTGGACACTTGTAATGAAATCTATGTAATAGACACCTTTTTATAGACCCATCTATGTACTGGACACTTGTAATGTAATCTATGTAATGTACACCTTTTCTATAGGCCCATCTATGTACTGGACACTTGTAATGAAATCTATGTAATGGACACCTTTTCTATAGACCCATCTATGTATTGGACAGCTGTAATGTAATCTATGTAATGTACACCTTTTCTATAGACCCATATATGTACTGGACACTTGTAATGAAATCTATGTAATGGACACCTTTTCTATAGACCCATCTATGTATTGGACAGCTGTAATGTAATATATGTAATGGACACCTTTTCTATCGACCCATCTATGTACTGGACACTTGTAATGAAATCTATTTAATGGACACTTTTTCTATAGACCCATCTATGTATTGGACATCTGTAATGTAATATATGTAATGAACACCTTTTATATAGACCTATAAGTACTGGACACTTGTAATGAAATATATGTAATGGACACCTTTTCTATAGACCCATCTATGTATTGGACACTTGTAATGAAATCTATGTAATAGACACCTTTTCTATAGACCTATCTATGTACTGGACACTTGTAATGAAATCTATGTAATGGACACCTTTTCTATAGACCTATCTATGTATTGGACATCTGTAATGGAATCTATGTAATGGAGACCTTTTCTATAAACCCATCTATGTATTGGACACTTGTAATGAAATCTATGTAATGGACACCTTTTCTATAGACCCATCTGTGTATTGGACATCTGTAATGTAATATATGTAATAGACACCTTTTCTATAGACCCATCTATGTACTACACACTTGTAATGAAATCTATGCAATGGACATCTTTTTTATAGACCCATCGATAACTTTCAAAGTGTTGCCGTGTCAACAGTTCCTTGTTGAATCACAAAGAAATAATATTGCATTTTAGAATTCATGAATAAATTTTGATAAATGCCTTTGTCCAAGAGTTCTTTTGAGCACTAGTATTTTCCAGGGAAAATAAATTATTAATTCCGAAAAATAGAAAAATTCAACTCAAACTGGTCACAACATAAACACCTTTAAGCTCCAAAGGTTAAAAGCAAGACTGGCCAAAATCACTATGATAAAGTGAGTTTTAAGCCTAAATGAAACGCAAAACAGATCCCCGGATGGGGTCACGTGGTCACTTCCTCTGAGCGGCGTAGAAACATTACATGCCGATTATCACGTACGCTAGGCACGGATTTGATTCTACTGAATGAATCTTACTATAAGATTGAATAATAAAAAAATATGTAAAAAAGTTGTTTACTCCAAACTTGAAACTGGCTTTGAATCTAGGTCACCAATTAGCTACAATGTTTCTACTACTGCTTGTTTATCAGGTCAAACAAAACTAAACTGAATTTTCTGCAAAAGTGTCAAATCCAGTGAATAAAGTTGTCATTTCAATAACATATAATGAAATAAAATAAAATAAATTTTTTTTTAAAACTAACACACAAGTAATTAAATTACATACACATAACACCATGTTAACTAGTGCTTCACTCAAAATGATATTTGTTACCCCATGTTAGATAATGCTCCAATCAAAATGCTATGTGTTGTAGACTGTTAGCTAGGATATTTACGTGTAAGGTACAGCCACATAATGATTTCATGAATGGAAAGCAAACAAAGAAGAAATATATTAATACCGCTTTCTAAAATTATATGTTGTTAAACATTCCCGTCTTCACCCCCACACCCACCAACAACTCCTGGTATTAACACAACTCTGTCCTAACCCAATAATACATTGTATATCTTTTTCTTTAAGAGAGACTTGGTTCTGCATGAATTCGTGTAGTTGCCTTGATATTTGGAATGCACGTATTAGGAGAAGAGTTAACCATTTTTATGCAGAGTTTTATTCTTGTTCCCGAGAATGGTGTTGTGGTTTAACTGATACTTCAATGGTAATACAACAGCTGAGCTGGAAGAAAGGAACATGGCTATAGTACAACCACGATTCCTCAATTTCAAGACTATTATCATCAGACTAACACTCGTATTCTGTATTAATGTAGCAGTCCCGTGCAGAGTAAGCCCCCGACGATGTGAAGTGATTTATATGTATACACAGATAAAATGATATCAATGTATCTTGTGAAAGATAAGATTCCAAAGTACATGAATGCAAAATTTATATTACATTATTATACAACAGGGCTACTCAAATGGCTGACCGCGGTCCACAGTCCGGACCGCCAGGCCTTTCCTTGTGGACCGCGCAAAGTCATAAAAACTGAAATTTCCGCAACCAAAAACTGAAATTTTCCGTAACCAATAAAGACCCATCTCGCCTAAGTATTAAGGCCTGTGCGTTGTGGTACCGGAAATCTGTCTATCGACCATATGCACTTCCGGCAAGTAATTGTTCGTGAATTTATAGCGTTTCGTGGTTGGATTGAATTTTGAAAGCTTTTAAGTAACACTGCGGATAAGAACAATTTTATTATAGTTTTCATTTGAACTCTACAATGGCAAATCCAAACAAGCGACGAAAAATCGATTGCGAAAATCGTACTTTTCACGAATCATGGACAGAGGACTATTTGTTTATCTTGCCAGCACGGACCGATGCGCGACCCATTTGCTTGATTTGTCACAACACGGTTGCCGTGATAAAGAGTGGAAACATTAAAAGACATTACGAAAGTAAGCAAGCGGATTTTGATTCTAAATACCCTCCACGATCGAGTCTTCGTTTGGATAAAGTGAACGCACTCAAAGCAGGTCTTGAGAGCAGCATGGCGATGATGAAAAAGACCGCAACAGTTCAGCAAAAAGCATCAAAGGCTTCGCTTCGTGTAATATGGAATTTGGGGAGACGAAAGAGGCCATTCGCTGATGCAGAAGTTGTGAAAGAGTGCATGATAGAGGCGGCTTCGACGCTATTTGACGATAAAAAAAATTATTGAAGCGATTGCAGGAATCCCTCTTTCTGACAGCACCGCAAGCCGTCGCGTTGAAGACCTTACAGAAAACGTGTACCGGCAGCTACTTCAAGATCTCAAAAGGGCACAAGATTTTGCATTGGCATGTAATGAATCTACAGATGGCACTGATATTTCACAATTATGTGTTTATGTTCGCTATTTCAATGGGAAGGATTTCTCTGAAGATCTGCTGACAATGCTTCCTTTAACTAAACAGTCCAGAGGTGAGGATGTTTTTCAATGTTTGAGCAAATTCTTGGAGGAAACTGGCCTACATGTTTCTAAACTAGTGTCATTAACAACAGATGGAGCTCCTGCCATGACAGGCAAAAGCAAGGGATTGGCAGCACGTAAGAAAGAGATTCAACAAAAACTGCTATCTTATCACTGTATCATTCATCAGTCAGTTTTATGTTCCAAGTTTAACGCTGAATTTGCAAATGTAATGAATATGGTGATGAAGATGATTAATTTCATACGATGTAATTCCGCACTCCAGCATCGCCTTTTTCGAGAGTTCCTTGAAGAGACTTCGTCTGATTATAATGATCTTCTTGTTCATAACGATGTTCGTTGACTGAGTAAGGGTAAAGCTATTGCAAGATTCTGGAACCTCCGTAATGAAGTCACTGAATTTCTTCAATCAACAACATCTAGCAAAGAGGCTGAGTTTGCATCATTCTTGAGTAATTCGAATCAGATGGCAATTGTTGCTTTCCTGGTTGATATCACTGGATATTTAAATGATTTAAATCTATGCTTGCAAGGAAGAGACAAGACAGTCATACATCTTGCCTCAAAATGTCGTGCTTTTGAAGCAAAATTGGGTTTATTTGCGGAAGACGTGGCCAATGATCAATTGCTGCATTTCCCAACAACAAAAAGTATAAATCCATCACGTCACCTGTTAGGAACTGCAACAACGTTTGTGCAGCAACTTCAACATAAATTTGCAGAGTGTTTTCAGGAATTCAAAGGTCTTGAGGGCATTTTCCAGTTTGTTACCAGCCCATTTACAGTTCCTGCTGCTGGTGACTGGACAGCAACAGCTGAAGCTAAGTTTTCTGTCTCACAGGCAGCCCTTCAGCTTGAAACTACAGACCTTTAGACTGAAGACACCCTAAGACTGAAGTTTCAAGAAGTGGATATTACCGATTTCTGGTCCACGTTTGTCAGTGACTCTAGGTATCCACAAACCAGACAATTTGTTATTGCTGTTCTAACGATGTTTGGATCAACATACACATGCGAATCAACCTTCTCCACAATGAACATAATTAAATCAAAGTACAGAAATTCTCTCACAGATGAGCACCTGCATATGGCGCTACGAATTGCACAGACTTCATACTCTCCGGATTACAAAAACATTCTGAAGCTGAAAAGCCGGTTTCATTGCTCTCACTAAGGTACCAATGAGTATGAGTATGAGTTTGATGTTTCGTCTTCCAGCCATATTAAAATGATAAAAACTTATGTTATCTTGTTTAAAAAAAATAAATATATATCTTATTCATTTTCATTTCACGCTGTATGTGTAAAACTTAAGTTAAAATTATATTTATATATTAAATTTACATTAAAGCACAGAATAACTCTTGATACACGTTTTCGTAAGTGCTTACTTACACTTACGAAAACGTGACTGTATGTTGAAAAGTGTCTTTAAAGTTTAAACAAATGGACCGTAACATTCGGACCCCGAACTTCACCCATTCAAAAATTATGGACCGCCACAAAAAGTATTTGATTAACCCTGTTATACAACATCCTGGCTTTAGTCATTCCAGTTGTGTATCAGATCTTATATGAAAGGAAAACGACATTACAAATTCACGAATAGCCCATGTTTAGAGAGTAAAATACACGCCAAATATTCATCACCTAATTGGAGTAACTATATAAACTCAGTTTAGACAATACAATAGTCATGACATTAGGCAGACCAAAAACATACAAACTCATTTAATACAATACAATGGTCATGACATTAGGCAGACCAAAAACATACAAACTCATTTAATACAATACAATGGTCATGACATTAGGCAGACCAAAAGCATAGAAACTCATTTAATAAAATACAATGGTCATGACATTAGGCAGACCAAACACACACAAACTCATTTAATACTATACAATGGTCATGACATTAGGCAGACCAAAAACATACAAACTCATTTAATACTATACAATGGTCATGACATTAGGCAGACCAAAAACATACAAACTCATTTAATACCATACAATGGTAATGACATTAGGCAGACTAAAAACATACAAACTCATTTAATACAATACAGTAGTCATGACATTAGGCAGACCAAAAACATACAAACTCATTTAATACAATACAGTAGTCATGACATTAGGCAGACCAAAAACATACAAACTCATTTAATACTATACTATGGTCATGAAATTAGGCACACCAAAAACATTCAAACTCATTTAATACTATACAATGGTCATGACATTAGGCAGACCAAAGCATAGAAACTCATTTAATATTATACAATGGTAATGACATTAGGCAGACCAAAAACATGCAAACTCATTTAATACAATACAATGGTCATGACATTAGGCAGACCAAAAACATGCAAACTCATTTAATACAATACAATGGTCATGACATTAGGCAGACCAAAAGCATACAAATTCATTTAATACTATACAATGGTCATGACACTAGGCAGCCTAAAAACATATAAACTCATTTAATACAATACAATGGTCATGACACTAGGCAGAGTAGAAACATACAAACTTATTTAATACTATACAGCTGTCATGACATTAGGCAGACCATACTAACATATTTACTGACACCCTAACAATTTCTGTATCGTATTTCCATCTGAAAATATATTTATGTCAATAACACTGTAATTATCCAATAATTAAGATGAAGTTTATGATAAGACCCCCTCCCACACACACTTGCTAAATATTTGGGAAAGTTGGGAAATGAGCCCGCCATACCTTTATATAAATTTTGAAGGCACCCCTCTACCTCCACGAGACTATAATGGAATAAATAAATAATGCACTAACAATATTTAGGACACTAATTTTCTGTTCATGATACATACAAGAATGTATTCTTACTAATTGACCATTCGTGATATATACAAGACGGTATTCTTACTAATGTCCAAATTTCAATCAATCATTCAAACTGTCTGTTGATGCAAGTGATGTTGGGGTTGGAGCAGTATTGATTCAAGAAGATAGAAATGGTGTTGATCATCCAGTGTGCTATTTCTCTAAGAAATTAAATAAGCGCCAAAGAAATTATTCAACAATCGAGCAGGAATGTTTGGCTTTGATATTGGCATTACAACATTTTGAAGTTTACATTAGTTCAGCTCCTTCTCCGATTATTGTGTTTAGTGATCCCAACCCCCTTACTTTCATCGGCAAGATGAAAAATATAAATCAGAGATTATTAAGGTGGAGTTTGTTGTTGCAGGAATAAAATATTGACATCAGCCACATCAAGGGAAAGTACAATTTAATAGCAGATGCACTTTCCCGTGTATAGAAATATGTTATTTCATGTATATTTTGTATCATTCATAAGATTTCTTGTTATGTTATTTTTTTTATAAACCTCATCTATAATTCACCTATGGTAAAAAGGAAGCTTTATTATATAACTCTTTCTTTTTCTTTTATGGGGGAAGTGTTACGTATATTTAATTTAATTGTTTTCTTGTTAGTTTTAAATTTTTTAATTCCATTATATGTTATTGCAATGTAACTTTCTTCACTGGTTTTGACATTGTCCAGAAATTCAGTTCAGTTCTGTTTGACCTCTCTTTTTCATTTTACTGATAAACAACCAGTAATAGAAACACGGTATCTAGTTTCTGACCTTGATTCATAACCAGTAATAGTTTTGGTAAACAGTTTTTTAAAAAATATTTTTAATTCTTTCTCAGAATAAGAACCATTAAGTTAAGTAAAGGCTATACTTGGAGTACGTGATAGGAAACGTGTTTATTATTACAAACTACTAATTCTTCTAGAAGGTTGACCTTCATCCGGGAATCTGTTTTGCGTCTTGAACTTGTGTATAACTGTTGTCTTTATAGAGACTGTTCATTCGGGCTTAAAACACTTAAATTTTTATTTTCTTCAAATTATTGAATTTCAAGTGATTCTTTTCCCTGGATATACATAAGTGCTCTTACAAAATTCTTGGACTAGGACATTCATTGAAATTTATACGGAATTCAAAAAAACTGGATTAATATTTTCTATGATTCAACAAGGTACTGTTGACACAACAGCATTTCGCAGGTTACAACAGACGTCATCACCTTCCATTTTAGATTTCATCGGGACTCGAACTCAGATTCATTCAGGACTTTTTAATAATAGGACTTCTTTTTTTAATTCTTGGATTATTTTTGGATTTGATTCGTAAAACCGTAAGTTCTTTTTCCTCATTTTTCACTTTTTATTCTAGGGAAATAAAATATTTATTTAGTTTTACAAAGCTTGATGTCTTCACTCTTTTCTGTTACTTTTTGCAAGAGCCTAGACTCGTAACACTATAAATAGCTATAATCAAGGAAAAGACCAACGCCAAAATGGATGTGACTAAACCTAATGCTAAAATCACGAAATTATCTCAGAATTTAACGGAGTCTAAACATACCCCGGAACATTATATTACATTGGTTCAGACTAAAATGGATAAAACCTAGTGACTATTTATAGCAAGAACTTGTGTAAAAATCCTTTAGAAAAACCCAGTAAATATTTACAGCTAAAACTTGTCGAAATTACTTTTTCTTTGTAAAAACCAGTATCTATTTACTGATATAAGTTGTGGTAAATCCTTTGGAAAAACGCTAGTATCTTTTTATAGTCTCATCTGTTAGTAATGTCCTATGGAAAAACCCAGTATATATTCATAGTCTCATTTTTTAATAAAACTTATTGAAAAACCCAAGTCTATATTTATATGCTCAAAATTTCGAGGCTCAATGACGTCACGGTACTGGACACTGGGGACAAATTGGCAACAATGTTGCAAGTGGCTGACCTCAATCAGGCGGCTACTAAGTAACAGTGCTGCAAGTGGCTGACCTGAATGCGCGCTACTGTAGGTAGGCAGGTGAAATGAATTTGATAGGGACAAAAGGAGTTTTATAGGGTCAAACAAAGACCAACACACACACACACACACACACACACACACACACACACACATACACACACACCAAACGTTATGTGTTAACTTAGAAAGTAACCGAAGAAGATCAAATTTCACAAAATAGGCTATACATTACACCACAAAAAATACTATCCATCACATTAACTATGCCATTTAACACGCCCTAAACACACTATCCCCAAACCTTGTGCTTTATCGCAGAATGTAAAACCAAGAAGATGAAATATCAGAAAAATACTATCCCTTACACTACAAAAATATTATCCATCACACCACTATGCTATCCAGCATATCATACTATCCAAAATGCCATGTGTTCGCGTAGAATGTAAGAGAAGGGAATGAAATCTCACAAAATAGACTATCCCTTACACAACAAAACACTATCCATCACACCACTATATTATCCAACATCCCTATTCTATTCAACATCTCATACACACACTATCACAAGAGGCCATTTTTACCTTAGAGTTTAAGAGAAGAAGATGAAATTCCACAACAATACTGTCACATACCTTATATACCATCCAACATCCCATTATGCACTCTATCCAAAACGCCATTTGTTGGCTTAGATTGTAAGAGAAGGAGATAAAATCTTAAAAATTATACTATCCCTTACATTACAAAAAAGGGGGCCCCGAGTGGCCTAGTGGTCTAAAGCGCTCTCCGTTACGGATCACTGCCATCTCACCTCTGTCTGCGTGGGTTCGAGTCTCGGATTCGGCCAATGTGGATATGTGAGAAAGCTTGCCAGTAGCTTCTCGTGGGTCGGTGGTTCTTTCCGGGGTTTTCCCGGTTTGTTCCTCCACCATTAATACTGGCCGCCATGTATAGCCTATCGTGTGCTGAAAAATGGCGTTAAACCCCACAACAGCAACAGCAACAACAACAACATTACAAAAAATACTATCACAAGCACTATGCCATCCAACTATATCACATTCACTATCCTCAAAAAAGTCATGTGTTCGCTTAGAATATAAGAGAAGGAGATGAAATCCTACAATACATACTCTCACATACCTTATATACCATCCCTTTCCCCACACACTATAAAAATCGTCCAGTGTTAGCTTAGAGTGTAAGAGAAGGAGCTGAAGGAAAACAAAAAAATATACTCTTCCTGAAACCTCAAAAATATTATTCATCATACCACCTATACCATAAGATATCCCATTACCATCCAACACCCCTTTCACATACTGTTCAGACTCCTCTACCAATTATTCTATGGTTGCGAGTGTCTGCCTGTATGAGTATTTGTCTAAAGTTTAAAAAATTAAGACACAACAAGGATGAACAGACTGTCAAATTTTTCCCACTTGCGAACCTAAAGCGCGGACGCGATGGAAAACATCCCTGCGGTTTTTTGTAGGAACGCTATAGCTAACATGATGCAGAGGGATAGTGTCACCGAATTGTATAAATCCCTTTCATTTATTAAATACATGTACTTGGGTGATTTATGTATACTGTACATTATTTCGAAACAGTGAGTTCGGTTCATCCTATGCTGCACGTGCGAAGTGCTTTCGCTAGGAAAAACAATTCTTCCATCGCACAGACGATGATATCGTCTGTGTATAAATGCCTCACCGTAAGTCGATATCTTCATATTACGGAACGTCTTGTCATTGCACATCTTCAGCTGTAGAGGTATGTAAGTTATTTGTTAATTTCTTATGTATATTATTTCTTATCTATATTGTAAGTTATAGCTAATGTACGTACTATCACGTTTATTTTTGTGTGTTTTCAATGTAGCTTTGTCTTGCGTAGTATAACGCAGGTATTTTCTATCCTTGTTTTGTGACTTAGCAAGAGATTTATATTAGCAATATAATATAAAGTTCATTTTTTTAAGAAACGTTTAGTACCATAGGAAATCTTATCGGACACAGGTTCACTTCTGAATCTGTTTGTTGTTTTGTAATGTTGTACCGATAATGTAGCTTGTATAACTTACCGTATAAAACGTCATTACGTGTTATCGTATATGCTCGTGTCATGCATAGTACACGGTGTTAGATGTATTTTCAGCTGATCGGAGTGATCCAGCTGATCAGAATGACCATGGTGATCGTAGTCGACGTGGTACCAGCTGTAGAGCTAACCACAGAAGCTGAACATAGCAGCCGTGTTTCTGGTCGAGTAGCAGTGTTCGGGCGTTGCTGACCGAATTGGTGGGCGCTGATTGCTTGATTGACCAAGAACTGAATAGTGGTCGGTGACTACTTATAATGATGCTTGCTTGATTGACCAGTGTGACTGGTAGCCAAGTGTAATATTGACGGGAGTGTTATTGTGTTGCTCCATGCATGTAATCTTTTAGCCGTGGGCTAATTTGTGGGTTTTTTGTTGTACCCAGTGTTTTGGAAGTGTAGATATTTCTGTATATCTGTCCAATCAATTCATCTTTATTGAGTAAAATACGTCATTTTTCACTATTTGAGTGAATACATCATTTTTACTATGAGCAAAACACGTCATTCTTTTCATCGTATGAAATTATTGTGAATCGTTCACTTTTGTCCTTATACTGTGTAAGGTCATTTATTTGTATTTATATTTGTTGCATTTTTAGGTTCGTGCGGATTGTTTGTCCAATATTTGCATCTTACACGCACGTATTAATCAATATTCTTTTCTCATTCAAGTCTTACATCAATAAACATTGTATTTGCGTCACCATCAAAAGTGTTATGTTGTAAATCAGAAATCCATCTCGGTTATCTTTTTACAGATAGAGAGAGGTGGCAGAGCATATATTCATACAGTGTTCATTTTTAAAAACAACAGACATCCATTTTATTCCAATATGTAGCATATTTATTCATAACTAACAAATCGAACAACATTAAATACAACAGCAACGAGATAGCAGTTTTTGTCTTTACCAAATAGTAACTGATTTACAAGGGTGACATTGTTGTGGAATGTTTCTCCAATTCCATTCATTAAATTCTTTGAGTGAGATATGCACACAACGTTTCCTAGCTAAGAACAAAAGATACCCGTAGTGTTCACAAAACCATCTTTCTACTTTGTCATCATTTCTAGAAGTGTCCCGATCAAAATAAGTCACTAAATGTTCTAAGGGATATCTAAGACTGCGTTGATGAAGACAATACACACAATATTGTCTTCACACACCGTGGAATCTGTGGCTTGTAATTTCACATTAGTGAAGCGAGTGCTCTTGGCATTTCTTCTCAAAAAATCGATGATGTCGTCTACCAAAGGCAGTAATTCACACGAATCAAAATAGTTCACTGGGGTCTTTGCCGTCTACTTTGCCATAGATGCTTTTAATCTCCCAATAAGTCGGGGAAGGAAGAAGTGGTTAAACTGGTCTTTACATCAATTTATCCCAGTAACAATGTCAAGATCTTCGCTCAGGTAATGCTTAGCTAACAATTCACACCAAATTTTGTTTCTTTGAAAATGTCTCAAAAGTCATTCACTCTACACACATACTTCTTACACCTTTCTAAGAGTGCTTCGATGCGTTGGATCTCGGAAGAAGTCAACGGAGGGAAGGAATGGTCACTCAAGTCTTTATACCACTCCTTCAACACTCTCTTCTCATAGAAGAACCCCAAAAGCGTACTCCTGATACTTTTAAAACCTTTCTTCTTGACTCGTATTACACCATATCGTCAAATGTTCATTTGTTAAATATCCGACACATGAATATTCGTCAATCATGAAATTTATAATTTTTTTCTCCCAGGTGTTTAGCACAACTCAGATTAAAAAGTTCTTCTTGTTATGGCCATGTGAGCAACATGTCCTCTTCGTCTTTGTATTTTTTTTATTTTTTCGTGGTGGTTCTGCTTCAAAGAAATCCTGTTGCCATTTCCAAAGAGTCTTCACCGTTCAAAGAGGGATAAGAGTCTTCCATAGCTTCTAATAGTCTTTGTCCTTAAGTTTCTTTGGTACTGGTGGCGTCGCTATTCTGTGGATTCGGGAATCCTAGTGGATTCGGGAGAATCTTAGTGAATTCCAACACGAGTTTCTTTAGCTGTATTGCAAGCGCACTTACAGCCGAGCTAGTTTCATATTTTCTAGACAACTCAGATCGTATTTTCTGAATGGCGCTTGCCAGTGGAACAAATGTAGCTATCTCGTGTTGTTCGTGTAAATCCGCCAATGACGATTTCCATTTCGCGCTCGAGTAATTTTGATAAATCTATATTGAACCGCTAGTGTGTGTGTGTGTATCTGCCCTCTTTACGTCGTTGCTGTATCATCTCAAAATCGTCGTTGATTTTTTTTTTTTTTCTTTTTTTCAACATTGAGTTTAACAGCGAGACCGTCTTGTTGTAACTGTTCGATCTCAGAGATAATCTCATTCATATTTTCTTGGTTCATTATACAATAAATGTATTTCGTCAATAAAAGATTTTATCGAGACCAATTCGATAACGTGTTGCTGGATCGCGTGAACTTACTGTAATAAATCCATGTGGGGTTTTCAGGGCTTGTGCAAAAACGTTTTTTAAACTTGTTTATGTCCATATCACCCGAACACCATGTCTGATGAATAATTCGCAACGAATGTGTGTCAACACCGTTAAAAATAACCAAAAAATTGCAGTTATCTCTGATCACTTTGGGGGTCTGAGTGTACCGCTGTCACGTAAATGATATGTTTTGGAACAAAAAAGCAGTGGATAGAATGGGTGTGTGTTCGAGAGTAATCAACAAGTGGCCTTCGTCCTTTTACCCCACTATTACATATTAATTTAATCTTTACATGCTTGAACTGGCATTCAGTACACCTGTTCAATCCGTATCTCCGCATCACACACGCAGATCCGCACTACTTAGTTGCCTTCTTTGACGTCCACGTACGGATATTTATAGACGCAGTGAATCCAACATTTATAAATCCCAGTTCGTTTATATTTCAAAAAGGTAAAACTGTGTAGGAAGCGTAAAAAGTGGTATGTAATAATACAAAACCACATTCGTGTTTTGTTCTGTACTCGTTTGAGATGGCATATAAGTTTGTATCAGCCAGAACTTCTCGACGTATCCCTACGCCATTTTAAACTCATTTTTTTCCACCTACTCAGAACAAAAACCCTCTAAAGTTTTGTGCATGTATCGGATGCCATCTGATGCAAGGTTTCAGATCAGTATCGAAAAAAGTATCCGTCCTCACTTTTGTATAATAATGGCTAAGTAATCAACCATGATATCAGGCCATACTTGTTTGAATTTGTCATCAAGCCTTTGCCTAACGTGCTTTGCATGACGATATTTATCTGTTAATGTATATGACAACAAAAACACAGAAAACAATGATTCCATGATTTGTCTATTCAACTGTTGAGAATGAAAAAATATTTCTTTCATGGAGTTCGACTGACGAATTGCATGAATACTATGAACCGTGTCCTATTAATAATGGATTAGTCTTTTATGGAAGGCAACCATTCCAGATTTAATAGTAATCTCTGGAGAACTGTTACCTGTTAATCCTTGGACTAGACTTTTATGGAAGTCAACCATTCGAGATTTAATAGTAACGTCTGGAGAACAGTGACCTATTAATCATGGACTAGTATTTTATGTAATCTAACCATACGAGATTTAATAGCAACCTTTGGACAATTGTAACCTAACTTTGTGATCCTCTCTGATACAAGTTTCCTTCATTCAATAGATACAAACTCAAGAATGGGCAACAAATCCATCCATATGATCAAATGAATCCAAGGGGTTAACTCCCTTGACATTGGTATCTTTGCATTACTCCCATCATGACACCTATATATTTCACATAGATTTATAATAATTATGTTCTATTATGAAACGTATTGAATGCTTATTGTGAAAATTATATATGGTATCATGAAACTTGTACAATAATTATTGTGATATTTTAATGTGTTGTTATGTAACTTATTTAATAATTATTGTGATATTTGGTTACGAAACTCATTCAACAATTATTGTGATAGATATGCTGTTATACAACTCGTTCAATAATTATAGTGACATTGACATGTGCTATTATGAAACTCATTCAATAATTACTGTTCCAATTATATGTGCTGTTTTGAAATTCGTTCAATAATAATTGTGACATTTATATGTGCAGTTATGAAACTCGATTAATAATTATTGTGACTTTTATATGTGCTATTATGATCTCATTCAATAAAAATAGTGATATTTTAAATGCTATTATAAAACTCGTTCAGTAATTATTGTGACATATATGTACTATTAATAAACTAAATTAATCATTATTGTGGCAATTCCATATGCTGTTATGAAACTCGTTCAATAGTCATTGTGACACTTATATGTGCAGTTATGAACTCGTTAAATAATTATTTTGACATTTTTATATGCTGTTATAAAACTCGTTCAATAATTATCGTGACATTTATATGTGCTATTATGATACTCATTTAATAAGTATTATCTTTGACAATGTTGAGTATCAGACTGTTTTTTTTTTATTCAGTGAGTTTGATGAAAGTCGTCGAAAACTAGAGCTGTTAGCAATGTCTGTTTCACATAAGGGTCCTGAACATTACAATTGCCTTTAAAGAGGAATTAAAAGGATTGTGTGTAACATAAATGTAGAATGAAAGGGTGTGTGTATCGTAAATGTGAAAAAGAAAGGGTACATGTAACATATGTGGAAAGGAAAGGGTATGGGTAAATATAGTTTTAACGTGCATGGGCCTCTATAACGTCAAATGGGAATTTAACATTCCGCGATGTTGAAAAATTCATGCAGTCCAACTGGAAATATAATGTTAAAAATGTCTAAAATGTTTAACATGTGTGGGCATGTATAGGGTCAAATGGGAACTGTAATACTAAACATATATCTACTATTCAACACTCGGTGATCTACTATCCATCCTACCTTCTCATCTACTAAGCAACAGACTTTGTGGAGTTGCCATCACCCACGTATTTTTTCCAACACTCACAATATACCATCAACACTCCATTCTGAGTGACAATTACTCGAAGATCTACTATCCAGCACCCAATTATCTGCTATCTTATACAGGGTTATTTACTATTCAAAACCCTGTGAGGAGTGACTATTACCCTCTTATATGTCACCGAGCACGCAGAGATCTACTATTGAACATCCACACTATACCACCAACACCCCTCTTGGTGTAACCACCAACATCCACACTATACCACCAACACCCCTCTTGGTGTAACCACCAACATCCACACTATACCACCAACACCCCTCTTGGTGTAACCACCAACATCCACACTATACCACCAACACACCTCTTGGTGTAACCACCAACATCCACACTATACCACCAACACACCTCTTGGTGTAACCACCAACATCCACACTATACCACCAACACACCTCTTGGTGCAACCACCACCAAGTGGGTTACTCTTCTACTACACAACATGTCGTTTGAAGTGACTACCATTAAGGTACATTTGCTACTGAACACGCCTTTCCGAGTGACCAATACCAAGTGATCGTCATACTACTTTTGGATATGATATAAATTCAAGGAGTATAAAATCGATTATAACTACATTAGAAACAAAACCAACTTCCTTATCACCGTATAACTTCCCTATTATCCTCACATAAACAAAGTCAAGTCTCTTTGACTATCGTATTCATACTTATATAAAGTCAAGAGTGTTGGAATATGTTATTCATACTTATACAAAGTAAAGGTGTGTTGGAATATCTTATTCATACTTATACACAAGACAGGACATATATACCACTGTCTTTCTTTTGAATAAGAATCATGTGGAAATTTCGAAACACGTCACAATATTTAGTCCATTTTTATTCTTGATTCACTGTCTTTTTTTTCTATCTTTCATGACTGGAATGGGTTCTTCTGATGTTTTGTGTTGCTTTAAATTTATTTGCTCTAACGGGATTTTTTTTTTTTATTATTAATGTGTTCTTTCATTTAATCACTTTCTTGGAACACTCTTTAAACAGAACCTTTAATTATACCTCATAGCGACTCACAGTGCAACATTTCCATTATGCTCGTAGGGACTTTCAGCGTAAAATATCCATTATGCCCATAGGGACTTTCAGTGTAAAATGTCCATTATGCCCATAGGGACTTTCAGTTTAAAATATCTAATATGCCGATAGGGGCTTTCAGTGTAAAATGTCCATTATGCCCATAGGGATTTTCAGTGTAAAATTTCCAAAAGCTCAAAAGAGCCCTAGCGAGTCTCAGGGTCAAATTTTCATTACGCCCAATTGCGAATCTCAGTGTAAAATCTCCAAATCTCCAAAATAGGCCTAAACGCTATTGGTAATTTTACATAAACGCTATAGAGATCAAATAACCCATATACAACTCCTATGCTAATTAGATAATACTTTCTTCAGGAATTTTTTTGTCAAGATTTCCAAATTAACATAAATTCTGTTTGTGTTTCGGTGCTGACACGATCATAACGTGTATTAATATGTGCACGAATGGTTGACATTCAGTTAAAAGTATGTTTTAATCAGTAGTATGCATCGAGATTAACTCCACATTTGATGAAGGTTAGTTGTTGGTAGCACACTTTCTAGCGAAGAAACTGACTTTTACCTTTGCAGTGGTATATAAAGACGCATGTACCTAAAAGGATAAAATCGTGCATTTTCAAAGAGTAATGATGGAAGAGCCACAGTAGATCACACTACTCGTCAGGGATTTGCACAGTCACCCCCGACAAAACGTCTGGAGAAATTCCTAACTACTCCTCTGATAAATGTAAATACACCTGTTACATCTATTAATAGCAAAGAAATTGAGCATGAGAATGTCCAAAATGTCAAAAAGAAGGAACTTCTAAGACAGGAGAAAAGGGAGATAAATGTAAAGATACATTTTATACTTGTCAAGAAAAAGGACAATGGTCTAGAGTGCCCCAAGGAAGTGAAATCAAGAGAACAAGGAGGAAATTTCCGAAGCAGAAGAAAACCACTTTCAAGTTGTATTATATGTTTTGACCATTATTTTTATTTATTTTGGGCTGGAATCTTTGTTCAAATTATTGAATTGAAGTGATTATTTTCTCTGGAAATACAAAAGTGCTCTGATAAAATTCTCGAATAAAGATATTGGCTGGAATTTATAATGTATTCAAACCTGGAATTATATTACTGTGATTCAACAAAAGACTGTTGATACATCAGCACTCCATAAACTATAACAAACCCGTCATGACCTTCAGTTTTGGATTATTTCTGGACATTTACTGAATTGTATTCAGGATTTTAAATTACTAGGACTTGTGTCTGTAATTCTTGGATTATCTTGGGATTTAATTCGCAATACTGTAAGTTGTGTTTGTCTCATTTTCACTTTGTATTCTAGGAAAATAAATATATTTGTCAAATTTTACAAAGCTTGTTGTCTTTCACTCTTTTCTGTTACTTATTTTAAGAGCATAGACTAGTAACAATATTTAGACACTGTACTAAGTTTATAAGAGCATCTTTATAAAAGAATAGGACAGCTATAATGTGAACGGTCAGTTAGTTTTGTCTAATGGGGATTTAATCCTTATTTTATAACACTTATTTTAAAGCCTACCGTGTGTATCCAGTAGATTAGTGGGCATTGGTCACTCCAAACGACGTGTTCAACAGTACATATGGGGTATTGGATATAAGATAACTGGCCTATTACAACTCCAAAAGAAGAGTCGATGGCATAGTGTGGGTGTTGGATAGAAGATCACTAGATGTTGGGTAGAAGATAAGTTGGTGATCATTCCAATCGGCGTGCTTATTAGAAGAGACCTGGTTGCTGGATAGTGTATTCATTGGTGATAGTCAGTCCATTGATGGTATAATGTTGGTGTTGGGTAGTAATAGCTAGATGCCGAATAGAAAATGACTGGGTGATGGTCACTACGAACGCTGCCTTAATGGTATAATGTGGGTTTTGGATAGTCCATCAGAATGTGTTGGATAGTAAATAACTAGTTGTTGGATAGAAGATATCTTAACACTGGATATCTCTTTATAACTGAACGCTGGATAGGTAATCTCTTTTAAACGTTACATTTCCCGTTTGACCCTATATGTCTCAACATGGAGGAGTAATTTTATAATCCTTTTGGACACAACAGAGGCCCAAATATATTAAACCTATGAGTCATTCTAACATTACATTTCTATTAAAAACGATAGATATTCCAACAAAAGATGTTTCAGTGTTAAATTCCCGTTAGTGGTCGTATAGGTCAGGAATGCTAAGCCTATTGACATTTTTAAGATTACTCTTCCTCTTGTCCCTATAATTCCTAAACATGGTGGCATAATATTAAATTTCCGTTCTCTCTGTTGGGGGCCATACGGGCCTACATTAAATTTAAATTGTCTCCAGACAGTCAAATACTGTTAAAACTACGGACTAATGAATCTACCAAGCATTCGGCCTTTGACAATATTCAACGCTGAGCAAGTTATCCACACCAAAGTTTTCGCATGAATCCAGTCATTTATATTTTGTTGCTATGTGTTTTGTAATAAACTTTAAAAAACATTGAAATTGTTGCATTTTGCTAATTGGTGGGAGCCGTAAAGTTGTGAATTTAAAAAGAATTAGGAAAACAGTAGATAATGGGGCACCCTTTTCATAAAGATCCAATTTTACTGGTTTGATGACACGATTTGTTTTGATGTATACGATACGTACTTTCTTACTTTTACTGGCTTGAATACATGGTTTGTTTGCTACGTATTTTAGCTTTACTAGCTTCATGACATGGCTTGTTTGCTGTATAGGTGCTGTCTTACCTTTACTTGCTCGATGGCATTTGTTACCAATATCTATATCATATATTAATTTATAATATGGTTTTATTTAAGTCATTTGGGTTAATGACATTTATTGTTTAATTCTTTAATATCTGTGGCAGGTCTGTGGTATAAGTAAAGCACAGGTACATACGTTCTTCATTCATAAATCAAGGTTATTGCCAAGTTCATATCAGCAACTAATTCGGTCAAAGTACGCCACACATTAGTTGAATGGAGGTCATGTCAACAAAGGGTGATCTAGAGGTTACATTTGTGCTGTGGACATGTCATGACTCCTCTAGCCGCTGATTGGAATAAGACGTACTGTTGACAAGCAAGATATTTCGCAAGGGAAAATAATTTAAATCAATGGACTATTTTCTAGCGATTCAGAATTGTTGATTCTATGCGCATGTGGCGGGTATGTAAAAGAATTATATACGCAACGTTTCATTCTCCAGTTATATGCAATATTTTGTTGGACTATTGTGAAATTATTCAAGGACTTTGATATTTATTTAATTTCGTTGGATTATGTGAAACATTCAAGGACTTTAGAAACAGTCAACTTTCACTGGATTACCTTGAAGTGAAACTTTTGGATATTAGAAGTGTCTCTTCAGTGCTATAATCACATTAGCACATAAGCACATCAGAACTTTCATTCGGAATACGCTTAGATCGTTTCCGGATTACTGTGAAATTGATAGTAAATTTAGGAAAATTCTCGAAATTCGTATAATACTGTAAGTTATTTTTAATTATTTCACTTTATTTGAAATTATATTTTAGGGAAATTTATATTTTGGAAAATTGAATGCTTATTTGGTTTTGTCTTGTCTTGTTACACAGTTGAAGGCCCTTGGAAGTAACACGGGGCTTGATTCCTATATGTGTACTGTCTTACCTTTTACTAGCACGATTACATGGGTTAATTGTTATATAGACGACATGCTAGCTAGACGACATGGTTTGTTTGCTAAATACGTATTACCTTACATTTACAGGCTTTATGACCTGGATAGCTTGCTATGTATGCTATCTTTCACCTTTACTTACTTGATGACATCGTTTCTTTGTTCCATACATTCTATCGTACCTAGAACCATGAAAGTTGCACAAGGGGTGAGCGTGAGATGCCACGAGAGGTCTCTGTGACCCATATGTCACGCTTGATTTTATTTAAATTTGTTTCAAAGGTTCATTTCGATGCTACTGCTCACGCTAAAGTCATGAAGCTTAATAAAATATGCTTTTCACAATTTAATGTAAATTATTCACCATGCATGGAGCGTATCGAGAAATGATGCTTGACATCAGTGCCACGCAAAATTAATAAATTTAAAAATATGCAGTTACACATTATATGTTGTTGTCATATACTTTAATGAAATTTTCAATTTGTAAAAATGGAAAAGCCAAAACAGATGCCACTTCTAGTCAGAGATTTGCAAACCATCATTCCAAATTACCGTTAGAATATGCATTGTCTTAAATGTGAACATTATTTCGCTAGAAACGATGAAAACGTTTACTTCATCCTCTCTCGGGGGCCCCGAATGGCCGAGTGGTCTAAAGCGCTCACCGTTATGGATCACTGCCATCTCGCCTCTGTCTGCGTGGGTTCGAGTCTCGGGCTCGGCCAGTGTGGTTATGTGAGAAAGCTTGCCGGTAGCTTCTCGTGGGTCGGTGGTTCTTTCCGGGTTCTCCCGGGTTCTTCCTCCACCATTAATACTGGCCGCCATGTATAGCCTATCTTGTGCTGAAAAATGGCGTTAAACCCTACAACAACAACAACAACAACATCCTCTCTCTGTCTCTCTCATGCCACAAGGACATGAAATGAGAAATGAGGATATATAGTTAAGCCACGGCTTGCCATTCAGTGACACGTGTTAGGTTATTCTCATATTTTGAATTAATCTTTAATTTGTCAATCAAACCAAGTTTTGCTATTTTTGCCTAATCTGTGACACAAATAATTCTAACTTTGTTTAACAATGTGATGGACATAACTCTGGTCTAAATTCGTCTTAGGTTGTTGTTGTTGTTGTTGTTGTGGCTTTAAAGCCATTCTTTAGCACATGATAGGCTCTATATATCGGCCAGTATATTTGTTGGTGGAATAACCCAGCAAAACCTCAGGATGAACGAGTTACCCACGGAAAGCTACCGGCAAGCTTTCTCATATACCTACGATGGCCGAGCTCGAGACTCAAAGCCACGCGGACAGAGGTGAGGTGTCAGTGATATGTAATGGCGAGTGCTTTAGACCATTTGGCTACCCGGGAACCTATCTTCTAGGTCATATTTCGTATAATGAAACGACGTTGTGTAAATTCGGTCATTTGACGAAATCTTATTTTGGAAAAATTGGAAATTTGTAAAAAAAGCTGAATGAAAAATAAAAATATCTAGCTAGCTTAACACTGGCTGTTTTGCTTTTAGTTTGGTTTTGTTTTTTTTTTTTGTAGCGAAAGTTTCTGCCAGTGATTTTGGAAGCATTTGTGGTGAAAATCACAAATCTGAGACAAAAACCGTTTGTTCCATACGTGATTTATAACCGATAGGTTAGTGTTTGACTGTAATAAGTAAGTCATTTCCTTGTTGTCAAATGTCTATGTGTGTATGCATTTCTCAATGTTTCTTCTTTCACTCCACTGGTAAAATTATAAGGGTTACAAAGGGTAGGAGGGAATGGCAGTTTTGTTTAAAAGTGGATGATAGGGGGAGGTTCGTATAGGTGATGGGGAATTTAATTTTTGATAATAAGTAATATAAATTCTATTTTGATACCCATTTCGTTTACTAAGAGACCCATTTCTTTTACTAAGTGCAGGGATAGTGGATAGTATCGGTGCGCATTAGGAAGTGCCGGGATATTGGATTGTGTGGTTGTTCGTTAGTAAGTTTGGGGATATTGGATTGTGTGGGTTTCGTTAGTAAGTTTGGGGATATTGGATTGTGTGGGTGTTCGTTAGTAAGTTTGGGGATATTGGATTGTGTGGGTGTTCGTTAGTAAGTTTGGGGATATTGGGTGAGGGTAGTGGATTATATATTACTGGGTATTAGTCAGTGAGTTTAGTTTTAATATTAGCATTCACGTTAGACACCGTAATTCTCTCTATTCCCTTGAGCCCCCAATTCCAAAAGCGACATTATGGGGTCATGATGCTTATTTCCTATAGGTCTTCTCTAATGCATATCTGTATACATATGTGCATAATTTTCATAATTATAGTTATGTGAGAGTCATTTTGTTAATGAAATTTTTAAAACTAATTTCTATATGATCGTGGATTTGCACTTTTAAGAACAGGCAATTCTTGTATTAAGTGCACAAAATTCATTCACTGATTCAAGGTTGAGTTGTACTCTTAACCTAAGTAAACATCACGTGATCTGACATCAGGACATGAATTTGAATGAAAGGCCAAGCTCGCTTAACTCTGATTGGTTATTGTAAAGCATCTAACCTTGTTTACGAGTACGAATCATTCTAAAATGAATATGTGTCATTCATTTGTATTACGTATTGGTTATCTATATAAGAATTGTTTTCTTAAGAATTAATTATTCCCCGTATTAATAACAGTCTTGGAAGGCATTTAGTTGTCTGCTTGAGGGGATTCATGTATTTAATTCAATCAGTTATTGTAATTATAAAGTGCTCTAACATTAGAATTATAATTATTTTGGAATGACTGTGAATTCATTTCAGGACATTTTTGCATTTCATCCTCGTGATTCACCAGTGGTATTAGTTCACGAGTACAATAGTGAAAGTCATTCAGAATAGCACTAGAACCCATTTAGATTATTCGATACTTTTTGACCTGATAGAACATGTATGACTACTTAGGATTTCATTCACCATACTGTTAGGTGTTCTTATGTTTTCACTTTCGTATTTTAGGGAAATAAATTTAAATATTCAATTTTTCAAAACTTGTTGGCTTTCGCTCTTGTTTGTTTGTTTAAGACAATAGAGTCGTAACAGCCTTCACCCCCCACCCGTAACATTTTTGTTCCCAAGGTGACATCTAATCGTTGACATATTTTTAGAGACCATAGTACCATTCCGTTCATAAATTCCCTGGTAGCGGCCAGAGTGCTATTTTTGTAATGGCAGCGTACTGTGAATTACGCTAGAGGCTAGATGGCCATCTCCATGTTAACATCCTATTAGCCCATAGATATCCATCCATGTTAAATTGTATTACGCCCATAGATATCCATCCATGTTAAATTGTATTACGCCCATATATATCCATCCATGTTAAACCTATGGATATTTTAATATAGGATTTCCTGTCAGAGGCTAGATATACGTATAATTGTACAATATTACATGTTCCGCCAAACACATCAGTAATGTCAAAATGTTACATTTCCAGTCAAATAGTCCCATATATATATATATATAGTATAGTATATATATATATATATATATATATAGGCAAGAGTATATATATATATATATATATATATATATATATATATATATGGACACTTCTGTCCATTCTAAATTCAAATAATCACCAAGAATCAACAGACCGTATTTATTAAAAGCTTCTTGTTTGATCCGACAATGAAAAGTTGCTTCAAGTAAAATAGTGTTTTCTTTATATTTATTTTTTGCGAGAACTTTAATTTTAAACTCTACTTGGGGTTCATACAGGATTTTAATGGATATGTCTTTGCATGGATTGCACAAAGTAAGTCAGTTTCCTGTTTACTTTTGATCTTATTTCACTCCACTGGTAAAAGTACAGGAACTAAATGGGAATAGTAGGGAAGGGGGGGGGGTCATTGTTTGTTTGTAAGCAGATAATAGGGATGTAAGGCGATACGCAATTTAATTTTTATTTATAAATTTAAATTTTACGTTTTCTACCAGTTTCTTTTAGATTCTACACCCGACTTTTATTGATGAGTAACTATGAGCGCTATTTAGGCAAAACGGCGTGTGTTAATGAGTAGCTACGAGTGTTGGTCAGTTAAAACGGCATGTGCTCATAAATAACTATGAGTGCTGGTCAGTCGAACCGGCGTGTGAGTTAGTAAGTGTAGGAGTATTAGACAGTATTGTGAGGGGTGGGTGGGAGGTGTAATGCTTATTTTCTGTAGATCCCCAAGTGACATGTTTGTCCCCCAAGTGACATCTCCACTTCAATACCTCGTTAGTGACCAGAGTTAAATTCCTGTTCGGCTCAAGAAAACCATAACCAAGTTAAATTCCTTCTATGTCCCATAGAGACCCGTACATATTAAACCTACTGACTTTTTAAGATAAGATCTCCCGATAGAGTCCAAACTGATATAGTGTTACATTTTCAGCCAGACAGGCCCATCATGTTAAATCCAAGGACAGTTTTAATATAGGATTCCCGATAGAGTCCAAACTGATATAGTGTTACATTTCCAACCAGACAGGCCCATCATGTTAAATCCAAGGACAGTTTTAATATAGGATTTCCGGTTAGAGGCTATAATCCACAGACCGTATTTAACACAGGATTCCAGTTGGAGACCCAATTGCCGTCCTATACAAATCATGTACATTCGGAAATTTCCTAATGTCATGATTGCGCTGTGTGTAAAATATTGAGATCTTCTTCATGCCTCAAGCCCCAAGCTGCTCTTGCTTGTGTTAATAGCTTTTAGAATGCCAGTGGTGTGTTCGCTTTTAGAGTGCCAGTGATATGTGTTACGTACATGTAATTAAATTGCTTGTGTGTTAGTTTTAAATTCGTTTTTTTTTTTTATTTTATTTTTGTTTCATTACATTTTATTGTAATGATTATTTTCACGGGATTCGATATTTTTTTCAAGTAAAATCTGTTTGTATAGTACGTAAAAGGTATTACATTAGCATTATTTTTAGCCGACCTTGGTTCGCAAACTCGTAAACACTAAGTGAAAATGATTGGCTGTTTCCAGGGTCAATTTTCGGACCACGTGTTACCGATGTGTAAACAGATTTTTTATTTTTCATTTCTAACGTGAGAGTCTGATGTTTTGGATAGGGCTATTCTAATCTATGTGATAAATGACATTTTTTTATTGCGATGTTCAAGTTGGAAATCACGTAGTTTGTCACGTGAAATACCATGTGACCTAAAATCAGGTTTAAAACAGCCAATTGGTATTAAATTTGCTTAGTCGTAAAAATTACCTTAGGAGCTCAGAGGTATTTTGGTGTTGTTGCCATTTTTGAGTTATTTGTTATTTAAGAATAATTTATATTCTCTGGAAAATAAGTGCTTCTTCATCACAGTCTGGGACAAAGACATTCAGTGGAAATTATTTGGAATTCTAAAGCCGGAATATTATTCTTGATTCACAAAGTTCAACGAGGATCTGTTACCATCAGGACTGACTTCATCTGACGTCATCGCCTTCCATATTGGAACTTCATCGAGATTCGAACCTGGATTCAATTAGAACTGTTTAGTGATAGGACTTATATTTTTCAATTCTGGGATTAATTTTTGGATTATTTTCACAAACCGGAAGTCCTCTTTTCTATTTGTACATTGTTTTCTAGGGAAATAAATTATTTTTGTTAAAATTTACAAAGCTTGTTGACTTCACTCTTTTCTTTTGTTACAATTGTACGAGCCTACACGTAACATACGTTAGCTTTTAGAGTGCCAGTGATATGTTAGCTTTTAGAGTGCCAGTGATATGCTAGCATTTAGAGTGCCATTGATATGTTAGCAAGGTCCATCACTAATCTTCAAGCATTGCGTAAAAAGCCGCTTCTGGCACAAGCCAGAAAAGTGCCAGTGATATGATAGCTTTTAGAGTGCCATTCATAATGCCATGACAATTAGTTTCTAAAAAATGTATTTTGATGGAAAAGAAAAACAAATAAAATACTTATAAAAAGATCCAGAAACTAAGTTGGGTCTAGCTTAAGGGCATTTAGATGAAGAGAAGCATATAATGTTTGATGGGTAAATCAATATTTCTATAGCTATTACAAAAATGTACAAAATATATATTTTTAAACTGTATGACAATATCCCAATGCTTACAACTGTATGCCATACATATATATGTACAAACTGTATGACAATATCTCCATTGCTTACATTCGTACACCATACATATATGACAATATCCTGATGCTTACAACAGTATACCATACATATATGATAATATTCCGATGATTACAAACGTATACCATAGATGTCTATGTATGAACTGTATCACAATATTCCCACACTTCTTTCAAAGCAAAGGGGATGACAACCATCTTGACAATACTTGTGGCTGTTGTGTCAGTCGGGTAGTATCATGAAGTTATTCTCTTCATCTTGTAACGCCATTGTGAAATCAGACTCTGTTGACTCTGTAATCATTTGAAGTTAAATTTATGCTTGGATGGGTTAAACATTTTAAATAAAAAATAGACTGCATCATATGGGATTGGGAACACCCTTATGTTATTGCTTATCATTCGTCTCAAAACTGTATCACAGTATCCCCCTGCTCACAGCTGTGTACATACACATGCATGTATGAACTGTATCACAGTATTTTTATGCTTACCATACATATTTACGAATTGTATCATAGTATCTCTATGCTTACATCCGTGTACCATACATATGAATGTACGAACTGTATCACAGTATTTTCATGCTTACCATACATATTTATGAACTGTATCACAGTATCCCCATGCTAACAACAGTGTACATTACTTATGTATGTACGAAGTATATCACAGTATCCCCTATGCCTCTGTGAAAGTATTTATGATGATAACCAGTATTTTAACAGTACATACTGTTGCTGTGTCAATTATGAAGTTTTTGTCTTCTCTTTTTGTTCTTAAACGTTTAAGGAAACATGAGTGGACTATACTACAGTTCTCTTAATACACCTTAATACAATATCTTCTAGGAAATCCACACATATGACAGTTTCAGCAGTCCGGAGAGGGAATCCCTCAGCAGCAAGGAAATCCTTGAGAAAATCTCTGTGCCACAATTATTCACGGTAGGGGCAGTAATCCTTGCCCTTACAATTTTATGTCGACTGAAATAGTAATTATTAAAACGAGTGCTGGACAGATAGACGATACAGTAGCGCTGAATTAAAATTAAGCTGAAGCAAGCCACATTTTTATACAAATAGAGAGCTCTGATATAACTGAAATTCGATAGTCTGCTATAAAAGTACATTTTCAGGTTACCTTAGTAGTTCCACTTCTGGGTAGTTTTATGAGACTATTAAACGAAGAGTTGTGTTTTGCACTACATACAATTATATTTAGTATTGTTAGGTTTCAAGGGCCATTGCTCACTTTCTGAATTATGAAAGCTGTAATATGATTGGTGAATCAAAAGTACAACATCTGAGGACTATTGTTCACTTTCGCAATGATGAAGGCTGTAATATGATTGGTGAATCAAAAGGACAGCATCCAAGGGTAATTGTTCACATTCTGAATTATGAAATATATAATATGATTGGTGAATCAAAAGGTCAACATTCTAGGGCTATTGTTCACTTTCTATATTATGAAAGCTGTAATATGATTGGTCAGTCAAAACGTCAACATGACCTTGTATATTGATGCAGATAAGATCTACTTATCACCAGTACAGCATAATACCCAGAGTGTGTACTCAGGGAATTATCATTGGAATCAATTTTATGAGGTATTAACCCATCAGAATATGACTTAAGGAATTATTATTGGGGTAAATTTTATGAGGTATTAACCCATCAGAATATGACTTAAGGAATTATTATTGGGGTAAATTTTATGAGGTATTATCACATCAAATATGACTTAAGGAATTATTATTGGGGTAAATTTTATGAGGGATTATCTCATCAAATACGACTTAAGGAATTATTATTGGGGTAAATTTTACGAGGTATTATCACATCAAATACGACTTAAGGAATTATTATTGGGGTAAATTTTATGAGGTATTATCACATCAAATACGACTTAAGGAATTATTATTGGGTAAATTTTATGAGGTATTATCACATCAAATATGACTTAAGGAATTATTATTTGGGGTAAATTTTATGAGGTATTATCACATCAAATATGACTTAAGGAATTATTATTTGGGGTAAATTTTATGGGGTATTATCACATCAAATATGACTTAAGGAATTATTATTGGGTAAATTTTATGAGGTATTATCACATCAAATATGACTTAAGGAATTATTATTTGGGGTAAATTTTATGAGGTATTATCCCATCAAATATGACTTAAAGAATGATGATATTGTCAGACGTTTTTGTCACAAATATCTACATACAAGAATAGTTAGTCCACTATGTTGAGAGCTATCCACTTTGGAGGTGCATTGTCAGTAGTAAGATATAAGGCCGATTCTAGCGCAAGACCTCTCTCCACCCCCTCCCCACTCTCAGAACAAATACAAATTACTTTCTCAGAGACCCTAAAACTCCCACCCCAAACGATTTTTTTTATTTTTCTCAAAACCAAGAGGCCGATTCTAGCGCAGATATAATCCTATAACTACTTGTGTACATGTAACAGCTGTCGCCTCCAAACCCTTGATGTACGCAGTATAAAAAATCAATATCTCCATATCAACCAAAGCTAGGTAATGTTTTAGTGATTACTGCAGCGTCACGTGATGTATCAGAACATTCCAGAGAACGCCCACTCAACATTCCAGAAGTATTCGCGCAGGTATATAAGGCGGCCAAATTCTCTCATAGTCATTGCGTGCTGAGCGCTCAAGGGACGTCTTTACCAGGCCAGATCAGGTAAGTGATATTATTTTATACCTCATCACCAATGATTAATGTTTCAACTGATGATATTAAAAATATTTCATTATCACGATGATAGAGACTAAACTTTACTTTACCGCTCACACAACGACGGGACTCAAACAAATCTTTTATTTGTGGTTTGTTAATAGGATATTTTTTGTCGATAAAATATACTTTTGACCGATCGAGATCAATTGTAAGTTTAGTGTATTTGTGCTGACTAATTGGATTATGTAAGTTTTTTAATTCCGCTAGCAACTTTTGATACAATTGCTCGAGGTAATTGAAGTATTTGCTGTCATCAGATTTAATGAGCGAAAGTTTTAGCTTGTCACGGGCGCCACTAAAACATATACCTGATGTTTCATTATTAATTTCGACTGTCAATTGTTTGCCGTCTATCATTAGATATTTGATCTTGCTATTGTAGCTATTTGTCACTGTCAAATTTTCAAACATTATTTCTTAAGTTTAGATAAAATTTCAGTCGGAAAAGATAATGTCAAGGATAGATCTATCATTGCGACAATAGCCAAGTGCAAGTGTATCTACCCCATTTTCGCAATAACGTTTATCATCAAAATTGCTCAAACCACGTTTGATAATGACATCTGTTTCGAGTTTATGATGATTTGTCCGTATAGCCATTGCTCTTATAAAACTAACACCGCCATCAAGCGCGTACTTGTAATCATCAAATTTCATAAACCTTTTAACAAAATCGCGAGGCAGACCTTTTGCCTTTTTCGTTATTTTATTATTGTCTAACAATACGGCATACATTTTACTGCGCAATCCGATAAAGTATCTGATAACGCTCGAGTTCATTTCATCTTTGAACTTACCGATAACCTTTTTATTTGTGTCATCATGAAATTTACTGTTACGTGGGTAATCGGAAAGATCAAACAGATATCGATTATTGTATATGTTCTGATAGATGTCTTCACATTCGATTTCATATACGAGCGAGTCGGTATCAGTAAACAATAATCTACTGTCCGGCCATTGATTTTTAACAAAATTGTAATGAAAATCGTACATCAGCCACTTCGATAAATCTAACACGGAAGCTCCAACATAGATCGGCTTGTTTAGTTTCAGATTTGTTTTTCTTCTTTGTATTGCGACAAGATTCTCATTAAAAATTTTAATGCTCACAAAATCATCGTCTGACACAAGTTTGTTTCTGCGATTGATATCATTAACTAGCTCGATATGTACGCGTTTTCTAATATTCTCCATCGTCTTACCAAAAACGGAATTGTTCATAAGCTTAAAGAAGTTTTTCTCAAAATCAGTTTTAGCTACAGCTCTTCTCGAAGTGTTCGAATTAATATAACCTTTCATCCACGGCGACTGATTAAATTTTAGTACACGATGAACTTTCCTCAGCACAAGACCAGCATCGACTGCTTGTTTTAAAACTTTATAATGCAAAACATAATTACGTTTATTAAGCAAATTTGGTACTAATTTTTTGACCATAGAATTTTGTCTTGGTGATGCTGACGCCTGTTGTTCTTCAGATAACAAACTATAATCTATTATCATCGATTCTGCACAGAAAGGATAATCGTTATGTAATTTGTGTAGCGAAGTTGGATAATCGAGATCAACCTCAACGAAATACGAGACATCATCGGGTATCTTTTTTTCTGTCTCCAGTAGAAATCGATCAGCCGTGATCCAGTGAAATCCACCAAACGGCATTGGTTCTGCCATCGAATAACCGTACAAATTATTGCAGTCCAGATAAATTATGTACTTGGAAGGAAGCTTGGGGTCGTACTCTTTTAGGTACTTGTTGTTTGCTTCGGAATATTTCTTCGTTATCACACTAATACCGCCTCTGATACCTTTTTCGATAAAATTGAACATATCAATGTCAGTCAGTAATTCTAACCTTACCTTACTAAACTTTAACAGAGCATCCCACGACAGCCCTGGAGCAGAATAATACCAACAAGGATCTAGTCCGTAATTATTATAACTCACTTCTCGAAAACTTTCAAAAACATCTGCTAATAATAACACGTCAGTTTTCAAGTACAAATCATGATAATCACCAAACGCCTTGCAATCAAATCTATTCCAGATATCTTGTGCGTATTTGTAATCGTCATCGGTGATATTTTCATTTTTGAGTTGCGAATAAAATTTCTCTTTGTCAGGTAAAGATGTTTCATCAAATTTACTCCAATCGTCGAGATACTCGTATGGAAATACTCCTTTTTTGGTTAGTAAAGTGTATTTGTCTCCAAAACAGTCTTGTAGGTTATCAAATTTACTACAACCTTTCACTAGCTCATCTAGCGATGCTGCCATAAACTGCAGGCTGTCAATGAAACGCAACTTACCTAAAGTAACTGACATATACTTTTCAAAATTATTTGGAATGCACTTGATCGAGTTGTCGAGTTTTAAACGAGATTTTACATCAGGATCACCAAAAGCTTCTACGATAATGTGGCTGTCATATCCTCGAAAGTTGTGAAGAATAACCGGAATAAAATCTGGAGCATGAAATTTCAAATTACACTGATCATGGGCCGCTCCACGATATTGACCGGTCAAATGACAATGGTCATGTACTTTTTTGTTGTCGTCAAAAGCTTTTTCACAAATATGACAAATTTCCGCTTGCTCGTGATTGGATTCTTGTTGTGGTGTTAGTTTAATCATTGGAGTTACTATTTTCAAGCAATCAAATATGTTATCAACTTCGTTAATCAACTGCTTGAGAAGCCAAACAGCTGGATTTTTACCACGATATAATGTGATTGGTTTAGATAATCTCGAATCAGCACAACAAACTATCTTATACGCTACTCCACACGGAACATGATTTTGAGTTTTCCTTGTACTCGATTGGTTGGGATTATTTTCTACGCCAAGTACAGGTTGAAGTAAACATTCGAAATCAGCGTATATAACGAAAGGAATTTTTAGCTTGTGATGGTGATTGACAAACTGTAACAAGCTATTTTCTTTGGACGGCATTGTTATTCGTTGTACGTCACTACAGTACTGCAAATGCTTTTGTAATTTTTCATGGTCATTACAACCGTGTAAGCAGCGATAACAAAAGAATGTTTTCTTCTTTCGTTTATTATACTGTCCACCAACTAGTCCATTAAAGTTTTTGATCCAAACGTAATGATTTCTATAAAACAATAAATTTATAGTCGATTGTGAAGCTCTTTCTGAAATATATCTTGGATAGGCCTTTTCTTTTTCATCAAGTCCGAAAACGTTGATCGAAACATTGTTTTGCTTTTCAAACTTTGGTATTTGATTTTCTGCCACTGGAAAGTCAATATCTTTAAAATTTAATCTTGACACGTGATTGATATACTTCTCAACACGACCAGCGTCTTTTTCTACTGGAAATAGCGCAGAAAGAACAGCCCATTGGAAACATTTGTTATCAGCGTTTTTCACGTTAATGCAGCATTTTTTATTTTTTATTTTTGGTGGCAGATCAATATACAAACTACCGCGTAATGCGTCATATTTCATTGTGTGAAACAAAATTTCTTTGATCGTTTCAAACTTCCAACCCGAACCAGATTCGCTAAATTCCTCTATCTTTTTCCAGATTTCTTGGTGTATTTCATTAGATAGTGATAAAAGATCAGTCCCAAGCAAAACACGCCTTGATTTTGCGTTAATGTAAGGGTCTGCAATTTCCTTGTCAGTCGATTTTTCCGCCACAAGTAGCTTTGAGAATATGATATGATATTGCACTAATAGTCTTAGACCCTTGTGTTTTTCAAGCTCACGTTTTACAGTTGGTTGTAGCAGGTGGTAGAGATTTGTTGCAGTCAAATTTACCAGTACGATTTGTTTATCAAACCGATAACTGTTGTCGAATCCTGTAAAGGCAGTCGCTATTTTTTCAGGTTCTCCCATAAGACTCTTCTTGGCTATATCTCGCAATTTCAGCATTGCTATACTATAGTGTAATATTATGTTTAATTGATTGTTCAATCGATAACTCACTGCACGCCAGCTGAACAAACAATTAGAGATATAAAATCCTTATAGTATAATGACACAAAATCTGAGATATATTCGACTGACAGCAGAGGAGCAAGAAGAATATCATGTTCATCCGAAGTATAACTTTTACGCTGGAAATGCACTTGGTTCGGTTATTAATATAAAATCTGGAAAATCTATAGGAAAACCAACACCAGCGGGTTATAAGATTAGTGTAAAGGGAGATAATGCTGAGAGAACGGAAATGTTTAGAAAAGATTTTATTTATACTTTGTTCTGCGATGATATTCCAGAAGGACAAAGAGTCTATAGAGTAAATGGCTCGATTACTGATGACAATATCGAAAACTTATCTTTACAAAACGAGTTTCAGCCGCACCCGGCCTTTGATTTATACGAGGCTAACGATCGCGGTATTATTAGAAATAGAAAAACTAAAAATGTTGTTGGTACCATGAATAATACGAGGTATCTCATAGTAGGTGTCAGAGGAACACTAACCGATCAAGTTAGTTATCTTAGTCATCGTTTTGTTTATGAGACGTTTAACGGACCTATACCCGATGGTCTTGTGATTAATCATATCAATAACGTAAAAACTGATAATAGAATAGAAAATTTGGAAATAGTTACCCAGCAGGAAAATGTGAGAAAAGGACAAGGTGGCGGTATTAATTTTAGATATCCGGCAAAACCTGTTGTTTTGTTAAACCTCGAAACAGATGAGGAGATCAAATTTAAATCGATTTCAGCTGCGGAAAAACACTATAAGATAAATCCTAGGGCAGTAAAATTTGTTGCCGATAGAATAACAGGATCAGCTTTTTCAAGTGAATACGATGCCAGGATTGTTTTTAGATATGATTAATAATATTTCGTAATTCTGTCTTAGTAAGACAGCTATGTGCAAATGCCATAATATCATCGCGATCAAATTTTAATGTTATAAAAGCATTTTCATTAAGTTTATTTTTTTCTGCTGCTGTTAGTAATATTTTATGAGAATCACCTTGCGTAACAATAACGTCAACGAAATATGCACTATAACCCGACAGACATTTTCTTACCGCTTCGGCTAGTTCCTTGTAATTTAATATATTAACCTTTTGATGATATTTTACCTCGTCAGTCATATCTTATAACAATAAATTAGATAAAAGTATATTATAATATGAACTTGATGAAACGACTTGCTGAAATATATGCGGAAGATACAATCGCAGACAATGTTAAAGTCGCTGGCGATAAAGTCGCAGACAATGTTAAAATCACTAGCGATATAATAGACAAATCTTCTAGCTATAGCGAAGATGATATTTTATACAATAATAATGATGATGATGATGAAATAGTCACCATCGTTGACAGAACAAATTACAGCAGACCAACAACTGGACGATATAATGTTAAGTATCATATTGCCAAAAAAATAATAAAATTTAATTTTACTGTTGCCGAACAACAGATATTTTGGCAGCTTATCAGGCCGTTTTTAAATCTAAAAATAACTGGCCAGCAAAGGAGCATAAAATACGATTTTATTTTCGCTAAGATATTTAATTTAATGCCAGTCGATAATGAAAGAAAATTACATTTAATTTCGTTATGTAAAACTATCAAATGTAAATCTGTGCTTGTGAAATACGAACAAATTTATAATAACGTTATTGGATTGACTTAGTTGGTACCCAGCTATTAAATTTATCACTATACCCACGCCACTTAACTAAACTTTTATCGCCTCTTCTCCTAATCACTTTTTCGATAACGAAAACATCTTGCTCAGTTTTCTGAAGTTCTTGTTCATAAAAACTACCAATGATCGGTTCCCCTGCCAGATCTTTTAGCGCGTATGTTACAGGTATTGTTAAAAGTACTTTATCAACTACAAACACTTCTTCAGTCCAGTTTGGAGTAAATCCTTTTTCAAATGTTTTTTTAGTCAAAGAAATCCGAACCCGATCACCTACCTCAAATTTATGTCTGCGATACATGTTTTCATTTGCAAGAATCGGATTTTTAATTGCGTCGTTTGGCGATAGTTTAGTGGCTCGATGTTTCGTGTTATTGTACTTGTCAACTATGTTTTGTAAATTGTCAATATATTTATTAGTATTTTTAGCTGTCAAATATTTATGTATTTTTTCGTTTAGAGTGCGATTAAATCGCTCTACTACGACACTTTTACCTTCGTTTCCTGTAACATATTTTTTAATGTTATTTTGTTCTAGAAACTGCTCAAACTTTTTATTAAAAAATTCTGCTCCGTGATCGGTCCAGATTTTATTCGGTTTTCTTTCTGTACTTGTTATTATTTGTTTTAACGCATCAGTTATCGACGTTCCTGTCTTATCCGAAACAGGTACACTAAACGCGTATTTACTAAAAATATCTATGACATTAAACAAGTATTTCTTATTATCATTAAATTCTGCTAGATTTGACACATCAACCAAATCTATCGCCCAGATATCATCAACGGCATTTGCGACAACTTTACGTCGCGCGAACTTTTTTTTTTAGGTTTGTGTAGTTCAGCTGCGAGATCGTCATACAATTCCTTTCCGAGTCCTAATTTATATTTTGCTCCAATCATTCCCTGAACAAATCTTCTATCAAAACGTTCTCGCATATTTGTCGGCTCCATATCACGAAGTTCGTCCAACATTACTTTATCACAATCAGATTTTGAGTTTTCATGATCACGGTAACAGATATCGTGACGCATTGCTATTGCATCAACTTGATTATAAGGCTCCTGTCCTGGCAGCGGATTATCATTTTCATCTAGTTGTTTATCAAGAGGATTATAAGGTCCAGTGTATTTATGACCTGGCAATGTCCAACCTCCTTTTGGTTTTGGTAATTTGCCAATTAATTTATGTATATCTATACCTGTTCCAATTATTTCTCTGTTGTTACAACGTTGACAGTATGTGACAATTTTATTTTGCTCGAGACATAAATCTCTGTCAGAATCACACTTGCATATCATTCTATATTTTTAGTCGTCTACTAAAATAATCTTGTCAGGAGGGCAACCAGCTCCAGACGTTTTCTTTAAAAACATACTTTTTCTTTTTCCACAGATTGCACAAATACTTTTTAGCATCATTCTATTATTTTTTGTTTTTTCCGTCGTCTCATCCTTATTTTCTGTTTTAGTTTTACATTTGAGACAATATGTTGACATTATATATTTGTAAGTTTAGATAAAATTTATTGCAAGCTTTAGATAGCTTTACAAAAATTAATTGCAATCTCATCATTAGCGTGAGAAGGTTGCTTATCAAACTGCAAAATAAACTTTAAAAAATTAGGATCTTTTGACATCTGTTTAATGAACATTATACAATAATATCCGCAAGCAGAAGTTCCAACAGGTTGAAGTTGATTGGACGAATAATATATTATTTTATATTTTTTGTTTATATATTTTTTTACTGCATCGCTCGGAGGAAGTCCAAACGAGTCAAAATAATTGTTATTATAAACTGCTACCCAATGTGTGCCGGATCCGTCATTGAAATCTTGTATATTTATCACGCATGAACCACCTTCAGTGTCGAGTTCATCTTTGGAATAAACTCCGTGAAATCTGGGAACTGATTTTAGTTTATCAAGTATATCAAAGTTACTTAGCGGGGTGGCCGTGTTCCCGGCAATGTTAGACCACGTCCGATTCCTAGCAGATTTGGCAGTAGACTTCCAGCTAGTCCCGCTAAAAGTGGAGCGAAAGGAATAATTCCTCCTTGTTTTGTTTGATTGCGTTTCGTTGTTTTCTTTTTTTTCAGTTTTTTTGATGATTTTGTTTTTCGTCGATGCGTTGCATTGGGCATTATATTTATCGGTCACATAAAATTAAGCTTTAGACTATTTTCTTTATACCACTACCCTCAACTGCTTTTTTCGTTGCGCCAGATATTGCGCCAGACGCTGCTGCTAATCCTAATGTACCTAACACCGGTAACATTTTTGGTATTATAGTGCTAGCTAGTACTGATAATGCCGGACCAAAGAAACCACCTTCCACCACAATGCGGTGGGACATCGCTGTTATTTGTGCGGCACTTAAATTTAAAACAAAAGGTTTTTTGCGATCGTACCTGTTTACTTGATTTTTTGTCAGCATTAATTTTGTTAAAATACCCTTGGAAATGTTAGGGTTGATTTTTAATGATACCTGTCTCTGCTTTGCAACAGCAGCTGCTAATTTTTTAATTTGACCATCAGTCAAATATATTTCTTTTACAATATATTTTGTCATCTTATATAACGATTGCAGATTAAACTTGGACTGCCATTTTACCTCCAACAGAATCAATCGTAACAAATCTGTCGCTGATCACTAACGCGTACACGTACAACTGTGCCATAGGAACTGCTCCAAGTGTCCAGGTAATTTCAATATCAGCTGTCGAATCAACTGCTCGCTCGCTATGTTTACTAACATCAAAATAAAATATTGGATAAAGTGTACGAAACTCCTCTGCTGATATTTGGGATCCATCCTCAACATCTTGATATTTTTGAATTGCGTCGAGTAGGTACATGTAAGGTCGAGTAATATTTTTATTAGCGTCATCTGCAAAATTACATTCTATCGCCCGATCTGGATATTGCTTCGAATTTATTCTAGCATATATGCGTCTAACATCAGCGTTATCAAATATTGCATTATTTTGTTGTTGGTTACCACGTCGCGCTTGCTGTTGAAATACGACAAACAGTTGCCTCGGCAGTTGTTCAGTTGGTGTTGTTGTGACTCGCCATGTGTAGTCGGTAGTATTTGGAACTGCTGTTTGATATATTTTATGCTGCTTAAAATAAATTTTATTCGTGCGTTTTTCCAGCATACTATTTAATTCCATTGATTTAGTGATCGACGGTGTTATTCGTGGCATCCACAAAGCAAGTTTGTTTATGATAAACTGTACATCAGCTCCGCCTGACCTAAACAGACAGTCGTTTTGTTCTGCCCGATCTAAAATAAGTGTATGTTTAACTCCACGAAATACTTTATCATAATCGCGACAAAAGCCGAAAATCATACTTAACGGAAGCATCATTGTAATTTGACGTGATCCTTCTGCAAGTTCTTTTCTTCTGGCAAAACCTTCATTATAACGTATATTTCTTACGCCAATTGTGTTATTGATTAAATCTAACATTACGACAGCGGTCGCAGCTGCAGCTGGTGGGGTTATACCCAAATTATTACAAGCAGCAGTAAGCGAGACTCTTACAACGTCTACATTAGCGTCTGCAGCTGGTGCGGCTATACCTAGTGCAGCTGCATTAACAATAAGAAAAGCTCTTACAATTACAAGATCTGCAGCGGCATCAGCTCCGTGCAATAAAACACCTTTCGAGAAAAGTTCGGTCGATTCGGCTAAACCACGTCCAGTATCTTTAAACCACATCATGTTCGTTGCAGTTGATCTGGAGTAATCATCGGAAAATGAAATAATATTTAAGATTGTACTTGCAACTTGTAAGTGACTTGAAATATCTTCTACAGTTTGATTAGCTAGTTGATATCGAGCACTTTTGAATAAACACCAGCCGTTATTTATAAGAGCTACTTCTGTTCCAGCTGCAATTGCAACAGGTGGATTGGCCACTGTCATAATCTGACCGCGAACTTCTAACATTGCCTTATGTGGCAGCAGAAATACATCTTCGTCTCGAGTATTAAATGTTCTAATACCAGTTTTATTTGGTTCATTAGAATTTTCATCGAGATACTCAACATACTCAAATTCTGTTACAGTGTCATCGGTGTCATAAGTTTCTGCTAAATCGAGATAATTTTTAACAGACATTTTTATTTATTAGATTATATAAAATTTTATTGCGGCGCCGTTACTTTAGATATTAATTTTTGTATAATCTGCTCGCCTTTCGGTGATAAAAGTTTTTTCGTTGTTGTTATCATAGCACGTTGAGTTTCTTTTGTTGGTGCGATCTCTGAAATAACTTGTTTTATATCAGTTGTAGACGGTGCGCCTTTTATTTTATCAGCTATTTTTTGTCCCACCGCAGTTCCAGCGGCAGATGCAGCCCCAGTTGCAAAAGCTTTACCTGCGTCAAGTGCAATTGGTGCAACTTTACGCGCAATTCCCGGAACATTTTCAATAACTTTAGTAAATATACTTCAAAAAAATCCTCCTTCTATTTTTCTTCGATAAATTTTTTTCCTCTGTTTCATTATATTTGAGGTTGTATAATTTTTATTGTCAAATCACGCCTACGCAACACGTAAGTGTAAATAATATGTAACAATTTCGTTGTTTAGATCTAGTTGTCTTCCAGATTGATCTGTGAGTTGCATTATTATATTTGATATTTGATTTTCAACATTAATCGGATAATAGATAATTTTCCGCGGATTAATTTGCATGAGAGAACCTGGCGGAACATCTGGTGAAAAACTGTAAATTGTTTGTCCGTTACTACCCCGCGATGTGTGAGATCCGGATGCAATCGAGCAATTAACAAGTATTGTGTTTACGTCGGTTATATTTACTGGAAGTTCACCATCAAATGTTCTAGTTTCATTAATAGCATGATAAACAATATCAACAAATCCTAACAGTGGCGCAATATTATTTGGAATATTAAAACCAAAGCTCATATTTGTCAGTTTTATCCTAGCTCGTAATGTGTTATAATTCGCTGCCAACTCGAAATTATCAGCCACGCCGCCAGTTTTTGTTATTAACTCTTTTATAGCCCTGTTTAGATCAGAAATATTATAAGCTCCTTGTGGAATTTTACATATTTCATGGGATCCTAATGAACGGCCAGTCTTATAAGTAAACTCATCATTGATACCAGTTTTTATGTTAGCAATAGCATTCCAACACGTGCAAGAAATCATTCCAATCTCATACTGCTTTGCAGGATCTAGTTGTATTGGCGGATTGTAATTTACTGAAAAGTTTGTGCTATTTTCTGTCGTTTGACTCGAGTCGAACAATAGTGTTGTTGACATTTTATATAAATCATTTTACAAAATTAAATCGCGGTGTAAAGTTTCATACTCGTCAGATGTTAATAAATTTTCTGATCTTAGGTGATCAAGTATATCAATAATTTCATTGTCAATTTCAGCACTAACATTACCAGCTTCTTTTGATGATATTAATAGCATTAATCTGCCTATCATTTCAGCAGTTGATGTAAATATTTTTACACCTTCTATAATCTTACTCGGAGATATAACTACTGGTTCTTCAATTTTCTCTGGTACTTTTTTTAAATCTATTTCTTTTGCTATGGTACTCAAAACATTATTGATATGATTGTACTTTTTTTCATTAATTATTTGATTAATAGCTTTGATATAAAGATCGGCGATAACACCGTAACGGTATTTTTTAATAGCTTCGTAATATTGTTCATTTTCCGGCACTACTAAATCAATCTGTTTCTTATTATCCTCTGATATTTTCGTTAACTGTGCAATTTTTTCGTCAGCATTATAATCTTCTTTTAAAATTTCATGTACTCTCGAATCTTTAAATTTATATACTAAGTTAAACATTTTATACTCAACATCTTCTATTCTGTCATTTATATTTCTTAAGTCTATTTCAAATTGTGATAATGCTCTTGGATAAAATTTTTCAATTTTTTTCTCTATATCTTCTAACCTAATTCCAATCGGTTCAACTGATGCTCTTTCTGATAATCTTTGTTCAAGTAAAAGTGGATTATTTAATATCAGTCTTAGTTCAGCTTGTCTAGCAGCAGGATCAGCAATATTCCTTACAAGTTCTCTAGCTAACCTTAACTTTTCTTCATCAGATCTTCTAATAATTTTTGCAACAGCTGCTTCTTGTTGTTCCTTAACAATCCCGACTAAACCTTTTTCTTGAAGTTTTTTAACTTCTTCGTCTGACAGTGTCCTAGTTTCAGGTTGTTTCCCAAGAAGTGCTTCAGTAACTGGTTTGAGAATCGTAGCTGTTGTTTCTGCAGCAGTTACTTGTCCACGTCGTGCCTGTTGTACTTTTTGCTTAAATGCTGGTTGAGATTGAGCAAGTTTTTTCAGATCTTCTATATGTTTTCTATATTTTGCTCGTTTGTCCATAATTATTATATATAAATTTTATAAAATTGAAACGCCTTACTGTAAGTAAGTGTTAATACAACAGCGAAACATTTTAGTTGGATCATGTGTAAGTTTATCAAATAAGAAGAAGTTATATTTATCTTTTGTAGCTTTATGATAAAGTTCGATAAATTTATCTTTTGTTACGTCACCGCATTGTTCGTTCGCAATATTTCTGACGTCAACATTGTCCAATCCTGGAAATAATATAAAACAACCGGTATTTCGCCTAATAAATCTGTCAACATTATAAAAACCTTGAGCTAAATAAATAGAATTACACTTTTTATTTCGCGATAGTGAAAAATATGATTTTATTTTGTTCATCTCCGTATTATTTAGCGGAATATCGTCAAAAACTACTATCTTATGTTCATATGCATCAAGTTGATTAACTGGAATAAGATCTTCTGGCTGTCTGATTATAAAAAAATCTTCACCAGCCTCAAGATCATCACGAAGTTTGTCATTATATTCGCTTAGTAGCTCGTACTTATCTTGCTGTGGATTAATTGTATAAATATAAACTCGATCGTAGTTAAAATTATTGCCGAGAAGTAAGTTCATAAGCAAATTTGTTTTTCCCGATCCAGTTCGCCCAACAATAAGATAATGACAATCTGGAAGTTCATTGTTATGTTTATGTTTCACCAACCGCTCGGTATCAAAGTTTAATATCGACGCCATCGTTGTTATATAATTTTATGTAAGACAATAAATAATGAGTTACTATACAAAATTTGGAACATTAACAGGAGATTTATTGACTGAAGGTTATCAAGGTGATTTATCTAAGTACGCAACTCTTGATCAGCTAAGAAATGAAATCGATAATTTATTAAATCTCACAAGTGTGGATCAAAATGAAGTTGTTATTTTCCAGGATAAACAAGGACGATTAAAGACGAGTAATGTACAACTGTCAAATGTACTTGTACGAATTCCCACCGCGGTTGTTAATAATATTGTTACTTTTACAAATCAAGGTAAGATACAAGATTCTGGTAACTCGATTAACGATTATATCAAAAAAGCTGGTGATTCATTCACAGGTCACATTATTATGAACCAAAATAAAATTATAGACCTTGGAAACCCAGCCTCAGATACAGACGCCGCAACAAAAAAATATGTCGATGATCAAGAATCTAAGTACGTATTGGCCAACGGTGGCATAATGCGTGCATTTCTCAACATGAACAATAACGGCATTAATAATCTTAGAACACCGGAATATGATTTTGATGCTGCAACAAAAAAGTATGTTGATGATAAGGAAATTCCTATTTCAACTTCGTTAAAAACAATCGGTGATGAAATGACTACACTTAGTGTTACTTTTTTTAGACATGTAGAAACGTTCTTAAATTTTCGTAGAAATGTAAACAAACCCATTAAAGAATTTTTTGGGGAACAACCAACCGTTGAAATAAAACTAGCCGACATTAACATGAAATTCAACGACATTGTCAGTGGAATACCTAGTATTGTTCAAAAAACTAATCTGATTAAAATTCCACACGGACAAATTAAAAATATCGTATATACAGTAGCATCAGGATCATCAACATGGACACCACAAAATAACACACTCGAACATACCGTAGAAGTAACTGGGTTATACAGGTTATCTATATACGGTTCGGAAATTAATGCTGCCACTTCATTATCACCGAATGAATATCATAATCCTCTATTGGTGATGCTAACCAAGAATATGAAAGAAATCTTTACGCTGATATCAACAGAAATGCCTCCGAGACGTTACTGGTGGTGCCTAGAATTTATAGCTGAAACTTTTAATTAATTACTTAACATCATTAGGTATAATGAATCAAACCAGAACCAACATTTTTGTAAATTAATATTATATAATGAAAAAATATATATTTGATTTCAATCACATTTCAAAAGAAATTCCAAAACAAGATGTGGACGCTCTAATGCAATATTACAAATTTTATCATAAAAAACTTTGGTGCGTGAAAAAATGTTATAAATATTATAACAAAATACTTCGAGTAATATCATATTTACCGCTGTTATTGACCGGATCTGGTATAATTTCAAGTATTGCATCATTAAACCCGTTTTTGCTAATAATATCGGGCATTGGTGTTTCTCTTGAAACAGCGTGTAAAAAGATAGAACCTCGTCTCGCGACTAAAAAAAATAGCTGCCAAACGGCTAGTATCACCTATAAAAAATTACTTGATCAGATACGATCTTATTTGCGTGGTATACAATATGATATGGACGATTTAATACGCGAGTTTCGTACTATTGACAGTATGTTAACAGATATTCTACCAATGAGAGTTAGTAGGTATGAAAAAGATTATCAAAAAAAGTATGATAATGAGAGGGTATGAAATATTATCTAAACAATAAAATAATATCACTTACCTGATCTGGCCTGGTGAAGACGTCCTCTTGAAAGTACAGCACGCAGTGACTGAGAAAATTTGGCCGCCTTATATACCTGCGCGAATACTTCTGGAATGCTGAGTGGGCGTTCTCTGGAATGTTCTGATACATCACGTGACGCTGCAGTAATCACTAAAACATTACCTAGCTTTGGTTGATATGGAGATATTGATTTTTTATACTGCGTACATCAAGGGTTTGGAGGCGACAGCTGTTACATGTACACATACATGTACACAAGTAGTTATAGGATTATATCTGCGCTAGAATCGGCCTCTTGGTTTTGAGAAAAATAAAAAAAAATCGTTTGGGGTGGGAGTTTTAGGGTCTCTGAGAAAGTAATTTGTATTTGTTCTGAGAGTGGGGAGGGGGTGGAGAGAGGTCTTGCGCTAGAATCGGCCTTATATCTTACTACTTTGTCTCTTTCAATTTGTTGTACTGAATAAAGCACGTGGACTCCGATCACAATTATTTTTCCTGTATGGTCTCTATATTCGTTTCTCAGTACTGATTTTTACACTCTGACAAAATCGTAATAATCATATGTTAATCTAAAATGCCTTCAAAGATACACTTGCGGTGAAATTGTTGTCATAGGGATTATGAGAGACTGTAATGTGAACAAAGCAACGTGCACTGGGTCACAGATTTCACTTCTGGATCAGCACCAATTCCTCATTAATCATTGTACTCTGTCACCAAAATACACACAGACGACCACACAATAATAAAATACATACAGACGAGCCACACAATAATAAAATACATACAGACGACCACACAATAAAATACATACAGACGACCACACAATAATAAAATACATACAGACGACCACACAATGATAAAATACATACAGACGACCACACAATGATAAAATACATACAGACGACGACACAATGATAAAATACATACAGACGACGACACAATGATAAAATATAATACAGAAGACCACACAATAATAAAATACATACAGAAGACCACACAATAATAAAATACAGACAGACGACCACACAATAATAAAATACATACAGACGTCCACACAATAATACTCATATTCTAAAATATAAACAATTAGCTTTAAATCAATACCACAGATGCCCAAATCTAACTCTTGTATCACCAACAAAACGAGAGACGACAAAATGCTTTGTAAATAGACTAGAACTTCATTCGTAAGTACTTAGTTGGAAGTAGTAATTGTGACCTGAGTTCATTTAGCATAACAGTTCCAATAGTTCAAGCCCAGGCGTGAGAGACTGCATTGCTAAAGGTGTAGGGAACATTATATTTAGATATAGCAGAATCTAGCTGTAATTGTTGCATTATGTATATATTGCCCATTCTATCCATACAAGTCCAACTCTGAATCTCACTCCAGGAATCCAGAACAGTGTGGTGATATCGGCATGTTCATTGGAATCCAGAACAGTGTGGTCATATCGGCATGTTCTTTAAGAGTTGATTCCATGTAGTGTCATTTAGATGAATTATCCGTCATGTGGCATTTTCCTCATTTCTAAGAACAAAATCAAATCCTCTCTGCTGCAAACATCCATGAAAAAAATTTAGATCCTTATTTCATCAATGATTTCTTTCTTTTTTTTTTTCTTTTTTTTTTTTGTGGCTAATTTAATCGCTTGCAAGATCTTCGATGCCTCCATGGATTAATTAAAATTAAAAAATAAAAAACTCAGTGAAGAAAAAAGAACACAGGAATATGGGATTTAAATTATCTCCCTTACAACACACAAGCAGCAGAGAGGGTGAACCCTACAACTTTGTAGAGACCTTATTTTTGAAAATTAAGGGTTCCCTGAAAAAAAAGAAGTTTTTGCCTTAATAATGAAAACTTCTTTAATTGACCAGATTTTTTCACAATCTGGTCACGTGCGTATGTCATTCACCCTCTCTGCTGCTATAAATTAAACAGCCATTATAGATATTATCAATAATGAGTATTGGAGAACCACACTCAGCTAAATTAGCTCGAGAGCGACTAGAGGCAATTAAAAAATATCTACCTGTTCGTGATTCTGTTAAGCAACAACTACAATCACGTCAGGAATCTCGATTTGAATTTGAGGAGGATACAAAACAGTTATTTAAACCTATCACTGAGACCACTAAAGGTATTCAACCTGTGTTAGAGAAAACCGCTGAAGCTACAACTGCAACACAGAAGGTTATTGGAGCATTACCAAACCAAATTAAGGAAGCTATAGAGTCTGCCGATAAAACACGCGCTGAAATTCAAGATGTTAAAAATATTGTAGAGGATCTGTCTAAACCAGAATTAAAAACTCTGTATTTTAATCAACAAGGCTATACAGAAGTTATAACTGATCCTGTTAAAGTTGCTGCGGCGGGATATCGGATTCGGTATCAGCTTCTAAAGCCAGAATTTTATAACACTCCAGAAAACGAGTGGAATGCTAGGGTATTTCGGGAGTACAAGGGTATTCCAAAAATTAGTAAAAAATATAAAGAAGAATATAATGATTTTGTTAATGAAGTTTATGAAATGAAAAAAAAATGTTGGAACACCAGTTACACTATCAAAAAAGCAGAAATCTCGACGGCGGAGACAACCATCACCACAACAATATGAATTATCACCAGTATCATCACCACACCTCATATTCCCATCACCACTGCAACCAATACCACGACTACAACCACTACTACAACGACAACAACAAGAAGAAGAATCACAACAACCAGTCAGAACAATACGTGAAGAAGAATATCAAGATCCTGGCGCGACTGGAAGTGGTTTAGGAAGTGGTCTTATTACTTGTCCCAATAATATCCTTGCTGATGTTGATCGACTAGAAATCCTCATCGGAGGAAAACGAGCTGGTAATAATTCATCAGAAATCATTAATGAAGCAGCTGATATTTGTAAACGATTATTTAGTGGCGGCATCATGGATATTAATGTATATCGATCTCTCATTAATGAAATCGCCGACGATTATTACAGTGATTAAGTATGTAATTAGTGATAAAATCACTTAATAATAACAATGATCGTGCATGGTACTCAACGTAGACCTACCATGGTCAGGGTAATAAACTCTCGATTACCTGTATACAAAACGACCTACGGAGATGGATTAGGTGATGTTATTCAGGGTCTGTTTAGAAGGATAGCCCCAAAAGCAATACCGATTGCAAAGCAACTAGGAATGAAAGCTATTGATGTTGTTCGTGAAAAAGGTGTAAGCGCTGTTGGTAATCTCGCTAGCAAAGCGTTTTCAGCAATTAAAGATAGACTATCACGATTAATACGCAGACCGACCCGACCTGTGAAATTACCTAGCACCGAAGTGATGCCAGCAAATGTCAGTAAAATAATAAATCAAGCAGCTAATCAAAAACTAGCGGAGTTGGCTGATATCCCGATGTCGGAAAAGGAAAAAAATATAACCGCTAGTCTGATAGCAGGAAGTGGTCTTCGAGTTAGACGAAGACGATAATAATAAAGATGCTTAAGCGCATATCTGACCCCGCGTTTGACATGGATGCACCAATTCTCAAAGATGAGTCTGTGCGCGATTATCAATATTATTCTTATGACGCACGAATTCCAGATCAGCGTGGACGAATCGAACTACAGGTTCAGGATACAAGTAGATATTTCTTACCCGCTGAAGCATTCATTGAAGTAGAAGGTGAAATTTTAAATAATGTTGTTCCTGCAGCACCAGCAGCATACGCCGCTGATATTAGGGTTGGTTTTGTTAATAATGGTATTATGGCGTTATTTGATAGCGCTACGTATATGATTGACGGAAAAAATATTGAATCAATCCAGAAGGACGTCGACGTTACCACGACAATACTAGGCCTTGCAAGATACAGCGACGATTACTCAAGATCAGCTGGTCCATCAATGATGTTTGTCAAGGATACTTCTGACCATCCTGATAACAGACAATATAATATAAGACAACCTAGAAACAATCTCAATAACGCTGACGCTGATGTGTGGCCGGTGGTTCATGATTCTAATCCAAATTTCAACTTAGGATTTGCAGCGCGTCGATCAATGTTAAAAGGTGATAGGAGAAAATTTTCATGCGCAATTCCACTGTCACATATTTTTGGATTCTGTAGAAATGTCAGAAAGGTTATTTTTGGAGCCAAACACACAGTTGTACTTGTACAAAAAGGCGATGATAATGATGCATTATGGAGACCCATTGGTGATGCTGGTGAAGTAGAACTAACAAAACTTTCATTGTGGATGCCAGTGATGACTCCGTCAATATCCGAAGATGACCGGTTGCTATCTTTTATGAGTCAAGACGGTAAATCAACTTTGTCATGGTTAACAATGACCACAGATGCTGTTCAGAGTGCAATTGATGGTTTATTTACATGGCAGATAGCTTCTCAGCAAGGTGTTTCTGCACCACGACACATATTTATTGCGTTTCAAAATAATGCACGAATAAACGATCAAACACGTAGTTACATGATATTTGACAAACTCGGTGTTTCTGAGATTTCATTAAGGATAAATGGACATCAAGAACCATCCGAGGATATATTACTCAATTTTGAAAATAATCATGTAGCACGGGCTTATCATCGATTAATAACATTCATGGGTCGTGATCAAAACATTGATACTGGTTTACAAATATCGCAGCTAGATTTTACATCGCTGTATCCGATTTATTACTTTTCACTAGAACATTTAGATTTAACCAGACAATCTGTTGTAGATATTCATCTTCGAGCTCGTGTGTCAACAGCAGCTATTGCTAATTACAGAGCAATAGCCGTTATACTCAGCGATAAATCGATGTTACTCGAAGGTGTTGGTGGACGAATGAGAGTTATTGATGCTTCAGTAGAAAACATGTAATTAGATCGTTCATAATATTAATAATGTTATATCATCACGTTAGTGTTAGTCTGACTCCTGGTCAGATTAAAAAGTTACAATCAGCATCAAAAAATAACTATGGAATAAAAATATCGCTAAAGCGAGAACAGATGACCGGTGCAAATAAACTATCGTTGACTGAGCGTCAGTTTAAAAACTTCAATGACGCTAAAAAATCAAATAAAGGCGTTAAACTTAATCTTTCTGCGGGCGCCATCAAAGATATTGCTAAAACGGGTGGTATATTTCCGCTTCTTGCAGCAATACCAGCATTAATAGCAGCTGCAGCCCCAGCTGTTGCAAAGGCAGCTGCGTTAGGCGCTGTTGGAACAGCTGCTGGAATGGCGTTAAAGAAAGCAACCGGACAGGGAATCAAAAAAAAAGGAAAGGGTCTAAGATTACCAGGAACTCCGCCTTCGTGGTACGGAAAAGGCCTAAGATTACCAGGGACCCCACACTGGTACGGAAAGGGTTTAAGACTTCCAGGGACAGTTTACTAATAACACCCATGTCCAATTTTGATTTACTTAATGCTGCTAAGCAATTAAAAATAAAAAATTTCAGAGGTGTTTTTATGCGCGATCAATCACCTACCGTTGCAATGCAACATGAAACCGGTATTATTAATCTCGATAAAAATTCTGGCCCAGGCACGCACTGGGTCGCATATGCAATTGATCCACGTGGAATTATTTATTTCGATTCGTATGGATTAGCACCACCAAAAGAATTTCTTTATTACGTTAGCAATAATACTGCTCCAATCTGGTATTCAACGCTACCGACACAAAAAATAACTCATCCTCCAATATGCGGTCGTGAAACCCTCGCTATGCTTGATGCTGTATCAAAATCAACAGCACCGCCTCATAAAGTCGTACACGCGTTCACTACGCTACGTCATAGCACTTAAACTGATATCAGTAAATATAATGGTAGATATTTATGGAAGATCCTCAGGTAGAGCTCAGAAGGTCGATTTATCTAAATATGCAACCATTGATCAGCTCAGAAATGAAATCGATGATTTATTAAATATAACGAATGTGGATCAAAATGAAGTCGTCGTTTTTCAGGCCAAACAAGGACGATTAAAAACGAGTAATATACAACTACTAGATGTTCTTGTACGAATTCCCAACGCGGTTGTTAATAATGTCGTTACTTTCACTGATCAGGGTAAAATACAGGATTCCGGTAAGTCGGTTAACGATTATGTTAAGAAAACTGGTGATGTATTTACCGATGATGTTATTATGTCAGGAAGAAAAATTACGTATCTTGGAGATCCAATCGCAGATACAGACGCAGCAACAAAAAAATACGTCGATGATCAAGAATCCAAGTACGTGTCAGTGCGCGGTGGTATAATGCGTGCATTTCTCAACATGAATAGTAATGGTATTAATAATCTCAGAACACCAGAAACAGATTTCGACGCTGCAACGAAGAAATACGTCGACGATAAGGAAATTCCAATAACGACTTCATTAACGACTATCAATGATGGAATTGCTTCATTTAGAACTGAATATTTTAATCATGTACAAACATTTCTAAATTTTCGTAGAAATGTAAACAGATCTATTAACGAATTTTTTGGAACTCCACCAACTGTTATTATTAATCTCGCTGACATTAACGCAAGACTCAACGATATCATTAGTGGTATTCCTAATATTATTCAAAAAACTAATCTCGTTAAAATTCCTCACAAGCAGATCATTAATATCGTGTACACAGTCGCATCAGGAAAAGCAACATGGACACCGGAAAATAACACTTTTAAACACACTGCAGAGGTTACTGGTGTATACAGACTGTCCGTATTTAGTAGTGCAAAATTCAGTATATTTACCACATTTCCATGGCGTCATTCAACCGATGATTTTTCTGGAATTGTGTCTATAGTGTTAAACAAAGATGTCGAGGAAACGTTTATGCTAATAGCGAATGATAAAAAGTTAACCGCAGCAGATTATTGGTGGTGTATTGAGTTCGTAGCTGAAACTCCCGAATTAGTTACTTAAATAAGTATAATGAATCAAGAATCATTTATCGACGTTCAACGTCACAGATACGCTCAAGTATGTGAGTGTCAAACTAAACTAAAAACTATCATCGACGATTACACGATAAAGGTAAAAAAATATCGTCGTCGTATGGTCGTTATTGATATAATGGTATACTCGGTTTCTGCTGTTATTGCTGGAACTGGATTATTATTATCAACGATAACGATGACAGCGCCTGCAGTTGTAACGATTATAGTTTCAACGGCAACAACATGCGCAGGTATTTTCAGTATTATCGCTAAGAAAATATCTACGTGTACGAATAATAAACTAAACGAGTATATAATGAAATTGCACACAGCAACAGCCGCATACACTAAATTATGTTCGTATATTTCAGCGTATCTCAGTGATGGTAAAATATCCGATGAGGAGTTCGTAACGATAATGAAAACATACGATGAAGCATTCATAATCGCTAATGATAATAACGGAAAGATGGAGAATTAAATAATAACTATAATAATAATGTCATCGTTAGAAATACTTCAGCAGATCGTAGCTAATACAACGCCGTCAAAAACTACTATGATATCATTAAGTTCAACCAATCCTGAATTTAGCGTTAATTTTCCGACTGCAATTCCAGCAAAGGAAATAGCATTAGCGCAATTACGAGTTTATCATAGCTGGCCTTATATTAGATCAAAACCGTTTGGTGGAAAACAACCAAATAATTCACTGGTATTTGCGAATAAAAATAAACCGGATGGAACACCTGATTGGCAAGTTGTTGGAATTTCAACGGGCAGTTATCAAATAGAACAGATTAATGATGAGTTCCAATGCAGAATTAAATCTATCACGGGGAAAGAATCTAAAATAGCTATTACTGTTCACGAACCAACACTATCAGCGGCGATTGAAATAAATTCCCCTGATTACCTCGTAGATATTTATCAAAGTTCGATTAGATCCGTATTAGGATGGCCTGAAGTCGCACCTGTTTATAATGGAGTTTCAGAACCAACTAAAAATGAGTTTAAAACGAGTGAAGAAAAATTCATTAAAAATCCAGAATATCGAGAAAAATATCCATGGAGACATATATATTTGAATGCTGATCCAAACGACGATATATAATACTTTACCGATTTTGATGGTAAAAAGATCCCCAAGACAAATAGATCATTATTCAAATTCGTTACAAAAGAGGTGATACAAATTATTGTTGATGTAGGATTTATTAAAGAATTTTTAGATGATCTTAAACCCGAATACGATAAAACGTTTAATGATTTAAGAAATTTACTTATTTCATTATCACAACATTATAATGAAAGTGTAAAGCAGCAAATAATCGAGTCAATAAAACATTTAAATGGTATCTTATTCGATTTATACATCGCCAATCGAAGTATTATAAACGTTGCGACTGATATTAGTTACTATACTTACACAAGTCCAAATTTGAAGAAAATATTTCTTAATCATTATAAAATAACAGAAAAAGATTTACAAACATTTGTTATACCAGATTTAAATAACGCTGAAATGAAGAAATCATTAAATGATCTTATTGAAGAATATTATCCGGGAGTAATTCAATCGTGGAAACAAATAGCACCACCACCGGTTATACTAAAACACAATAACAACCCCTTTGGTGCCTTTAGACATATATCACCAGGCATTGTAAACATAACATCAGTTATTGCAGTCAATCTGGTATGTGATGTTATTGAAGGTAGCTATCAGGTAGATCTTTCTAAATCTAGCCACCACAGTGGCACTGCGGAGCAAGGGAACATATTATTCAGTTTTAGCCCGATTGTTCCACCAGGCTGGTTAATTGTGGCAGAACCAATTAATCCCGTTTACCTGCGAGTTCATAATCCATTTCTGACAAGAATAAATTTCAAACTTACAGACCAAAATAATAGAATTCTGGACACGAGGAACGAATCTCTTAATATAAACCTATATGTACGCTCATAGAACGTCTGATTATTTAATCAGGGGATATAATCTGATGAGTAAATACATAATCAATTTTCTATGATTAAAGCAATTGTATATATAATAAAGCGAGATAACTCGGCTATCTCTCTGCAGTAAATTGAACGATTATTTCCCTTACTACGTTACCTGTACAAACCCAGTTGTATGTACGTGTATAGCGTATATTAGTCCGTCTGTCTGTTACCTTAACGAACTATAACTTTATGCGTGCAAAATTATTTTATGAATTTTGAAAAACTGAAGTACAATTCTACATTCTATTAGTAATACAAGTTCTGTGAGACAGCACAAATATTGTTTTTATACTTAAATTTAACTATATTATTGATAAGAGAACGATGGCCGAAATGGTAAGACGGTTTGACGTAGATCGAAGCTCTACAGACTCTCGCGTGTTCGAGTCTCCAAAAATGCTAAAGATATTATCTTGCATTTGCGACTGATGCTTATTTAATTGGGGGAACCCGGAGAATTTCCTCGATATCCACAACAGACAAAATATATTCTCCTATCATACACCCTTGAGGGGTGTACGTTTTACACTCCCGGGGTTTTGTATGGGAGGAGAGTGTACAAAATCTGTTGGACGTAGACAAGATTCCCCGTCATCACCATTTGTATATATTCATATTCATACAATCATTAGGATAAGTTTATGTTTGTGCAGTCCAAAATCATAAACCATCTGTATATATTTCATAACCATATAATCATTAGGATAAGTTTATGTTTGTGCAGTCCAAAATCATAAACCATCTGTATATATTTCATAACCATACAATCATTAGGATAAGTTTATGTTTGTGCAGTTCAAAATCATAAACCATCTGTATATATTTCATAAAACCATATATCACAAACAAAACAGCTCCCTGACAAAACAAAAAAAAAGTCATGGGAGCTAATATTTTTTTATATTAAATATATAAATATATATATATATATATATAATGAACCAAGAAAACATTAATGATATTATTTCTGCTATTAAAAAATTAAAACATAACGGAATAAAAATATCTGATAATCTCGATCCTCAGAAAATTATGTGCGATTTTGAATTACTGCAACAGAGAAAATTTGATAATAAATATACACTATCTTCAAACTACAGATTCATAAAATTAATTTATCAATCCATGCTTGAATCACTAGCCATGGTAAACGACAATCAAATAAAGCTATTTGCACCTCTTGCACGTTCTATCGAAAATATTAAATCCGAACTGTCTCACGAGTACGAAAGAAAAAGATTGTGGATAATCGTGTAATGCAATTAAGAAAGATTATGCTATCTGATTCTGTCAATGCTGAGAGCGATGAAGGTGAACCCCTGACAGAGTCAGTGACTGTAATTATGGCTAAACAAAACCCTTGGGAAAATTAACAGAGTCGAACTATTTGTTTTTGTAAGAAGACAGAATTAGACATATTCAAATACCATCCGCTGATTATATATTTTCGAAAAGGCAGATTTTTGTATATTTTCTGCGACACGTTGTACTGATTGTGGTACTATGTCAAAATATTTGGCAGCAGAATTAATTGACTTGAACACAATTTCTTCACCATCTGCATTTACAGATTTAACAGATCTTGCAAATCGTGCGCCACCAGTGTTTCCGGATTTACAATTTTGACTCTGTGTAGTAATTCGTAGATTTCCAAGTGAGTTATCAAGCTTATTGCCGTTGATGTGGTCAACCACATATCCATCTTTGATTATTCCAAAAAAACATTCGAATATGAATCTACTTGATAAATAATTTTTCTTGCCATTAGCAGTAAACACAAGATAACCAGTATTATTAATACTACCTACTGGTTTTTTCAACCTGCAGTTTCTAATCACGCCATCACGAGATGCTTCATAATTGGTAAAGATTGGATGTGACACAAACTCATTTTGCTCCATTATATATATAATATTATTTGTCTAAATCATTATTTTGAAATCTAACCAGATAATCTTCTTCTGTCTTTATAGGAGATTTACCTGATAATGTGTTATTTTTTTTGTCATAATATCGTTTTAGTTCTCTATACTTTTTTCCGCCACATTTTAGGCATAATTGAGTTTTTCCTCTTACTCCAACACCGCATTTCACACACGGTATTGGTCCTGTACTTCCATTTTTGATACTCTGTGCATGATTTCCGCAGTATTTGTTCACACACGATTTATTACAAGTAGAAGTATATCCAAGTTTGAGCCAAGCACATTTGTTTTGTGTTTCAATCATATACAAAAGATTAATGTTCAATTAAATATTTGCCCTAATTATAATATGGAGGAATTATCCGTTATTGAACCTTCCCCTACTAGATTTGACCTTGACAGACTATCAGAATATAAACTTAGTATATCGATGCAGGATCTGGCATTAATGGTAACCGAACGTATTCGTGAAGCAAAAAAGGAATTTCGTGACGATGGTGCAGTTCATGTATGGTCAACATTCAGAGTTGGAAATGTTACTAATATGATGAATGACAAACGAGGAAAAGTAATTATTAATCACCTTGATAATCAAAAATATTTTATTTTAATAAAATTTATTGTAAATACAGAAGAAGATATCTGGATTATTCGTGATAAGCGTGATCCAGTCCGTGTGCATCCCGGGGGTAATATTGTTCTTTTGAGTAATAAATCTAAGCCCGGAATACTTACTGGCATTGATAAACCCTATGATATACAGAGTTATCCAGCAACTGCAGTTGTATATGGAATATTTCCGCTGAATGATAAACCTAATGTTACGGATCTGAAACCGATGAAAATATCAAGAATAAACTGCGTAGCTGAACGAGTTACAGAACATTTTACAAATGCGATACGTGGTAATGGTTTAACTGATTTAAGTAATAAAAAAATAAACAAATGGGCAGAGTCCGTTAAAGATGCTGGTGCATCTATTAAGGATGTTGCTGAACTAGAAAAGTTATTAAGATTTCCAATAACAGTAAAAACACTAACCGGAGAGATATTATACGAACCAAAATATATAAAAAATGGAAACCCTATAACAATCGTTGATCATAATGCACATGCATGGACTAATGCTGTAACGATATTTCCACGAGATAGAAAAATTAAGTTTTATAACGGTGATATATTTGATTTTATTAAAAATATCAGCAAAAGCGACCCTGTGTCTGTTTGGTTATTTCAGAGTTCGGAATATGATCATTACGATCAGTTTGTACGGCCTAACGGTGATATTTATCGTACAGAATCTCTCCATGAAGAAATGAAACATCTTGCATTGAAATATACCTCTGATGATGTCATAGTTGGACAATTACTGAATAACTGCTTTACCGTACCATCGGTTGCTGCCCATTTCGCTC
>JAECUM010017593.1:0-22490 GCA_016617855.1 Megalonaias nervosa
TGTCTACCCGGACCAACATTCAGAAAACCCCTAGGTAGAGGACTTCGACTACCTGGTACAACTCGCACAAGGATTTGGATCCATTAACAAATTAGAATGTACTGGCTATGTCAACGTCAGTCAAGCATTTCCAATGTGCCTTTATGCGGGATGAACTCGGAGCTAAATGATCTCAAGAGCTAGACAAAGGCTACTGTTTTCGTCAAAAATGTCATTATAAGCTCTGCTGGATGGGCCAATACGTAGACATCAGTTTCGGTGCATTAGAGTGTTCAACAACACCACTCACGCTAGTTGATTTCTCATGTTCATTTAGAAAGTGCACCTGATAGTATACGAAATGCATTGACAACTGCGGACGAGAGGTATCAGCGGCCTAACGTGGAGTCGAGGATCTGAATAAGTTTGCAACTATAGCGGGTCTGACCGAGATTACCAGTCGGGTTATTGCTAATGCAAATATTGTGGGCCTGGGACACGGCTGGATATACGAATGGACGCCAGGAGAGTAGCATGTAAACAGCGTAGATCCTGCATTTTACTGACATGATCATGCATCAGGCTATATCTGTTCTCGTCAACTTGATGATATTGATCTCTTCAATGATATGAAAGCAATTAGTGTGACACACGGATGAAAAATCGCTAGATGGATCATCAAAATAGCTGCCAGTGCCAATATATCTCTTGGCGATTGCTTGAGGTATCCAAAATACAATCACTGGAGGTAAAACTGTAAAATATAATAAAACAAACATGGATAAGGAAAACATAAATTCAGAGCGGACTTTATCCGTGATATAACATAGTTAGCGCGGGTAATAAAAATGTGAAGCTGCTTTTGAAACGTTAGCGAGTGCGGCAAATGTCACACACTGAGTTGCACTAGCATAGTTAGCCAAACAACCGCTGTGGCAAATTTACCTACCTGTGCCAATGAAGGTTTAACGACAATAGATTCTTAGATTGTCGTGTATGCGGCTAAACGTATGTGTGCACATTCACCGCTAACATGGCCGCGGCTTTTACAAGTGGGCCCTGGCAATGAATTTATTCGAACATTGTTGCGTTGTTAACTAATCATAAGCTGCTGGTTCAGCTTGGACATATTGGTATAAATCGTGTTAAAGATATTTGGATACGATTCAACCGTGCGCTTACGGAACGATTATTCAGACATATTTCATATGATTTGTTTTGCAATTTTCAGATTTGTTCTTTGTTAATTGTGCTTGCTTTCGTTCAATACATGTTGCTTTTTATTAGGCATTGTTTTTCTATCTATATTTCATCTTGCGTTAGTTGCCTTTTGTGTTTCAATGGGTTTATTTTTATTTTTTATTGTTAGTCATTGTTTTGTTATTATTATTGTGCCGATAAAGTAACCCTGTGGTGATACATAAGCATCCCTTATCTTTAATTTGTTTTTGATCTGTTTTAAATATGTTTTATTCTGTTATTTTAAGTGTACTGATAAAATGTATTTATGATTTCGTTTTGTTTAAATATGTTATGTGAACCTATACACCCTTACAAATGCTTTCATGCAATGTGGATCTTTTTTTTATGTGACAAAAACGTTTTTGTGCATTTTATTCGTGAGGGAGTGTTTCTGTCAAGGAATTAGTTTTTTCTTGTGTTTGAAACTTGTCTTCAAATTATGTAGTTTTATAAAGATGGCCATAAATGCTATTTTATTTCCTAATATACTATAATATGTGATTTTCATATCCACCTTTAGGGTGGGTGAGATTTGAATTTATCCTCTTTGTCTTTCTTCATTTCTCTGTGAATAATTTTTTATCCTGTGTTGTTATACATGATTTTATTGTGCGCTTTTGTACTTTCCTTATGCATATTCGAGCTATTAAAATATGCTTATTGACGCATGTGTTTAGTAAAGTGTTTTTCATCGGTTTCTTAGAAAATACAGTATTGCATAAATGTCATACAGAACCACAATTGTAATAAGTGTTGTTCGTATATTTTATTCTTGTAATGTTTAAAGAATAGAAGTTGATGAAAATAAGGTCTAAACTACAAACCAGTAAAACAGTAATGTTTGCTTTCGAATTTGTGTTATCAGTTTGTTTATAGTTTTTATCCAACTTCACGTTTGAAGCTATCTCTTTAAGGCTTGTATGAAACGTTCCGACACATGTTACTGTGAGATATAGTCAAAATCTAAACCACCTGACTTAAGAGACAGTTCAAACTAACAGCCAATCTGTAAAATATAATTAGAAAGCGTCTTCTGCAGAAACGAAGCTGTGCACTATATATAATAATTCTTGTGTCTTCAGCTAGGCACACAATGTTTGATAAATTTCTCTAACACTTGACAGACTTTGTTGAAGTCACACATGATTTGGTAACATGACTTTGTTTCTTAATCAAACTTGATCAGTAAAAATTGTGCTTGTTGTAATCTCGTGAAACGCATGACTGAGGAGTGGATACTACGAACTGTAAGCATATAACTGCAAATGTTTTCAAAGTTAATTGACGACGTGATGCACATTTTCATTTTTAATTTTAAAATTTTATTTTATTCTGTAGATAAAAGCAAAATGGTACTTTATATTCTTAATTATTCATACAACGATTATATTCAGAATTGTGACTTAGTATCTGACTAAATCTAAGAGAGATGTGTACCTCATTAGGCGAAATATTAAACTCACAAACCATTAATTCCACTGGTATAGTTTTTCAGCAGCGTAGTCTTAATTCCTTGCATCTTTCAGGGGCAAGTAGGATCGAAGGACGAACCATATTTGGGAAGGTTGGATTCAGTTGAAATGGAGTGTGACTCTATAGAGGAAATTTCAATTACGGTAATATTAACAAAGCTTGAAAATAGCAGTAGTACAGTTGCAAAGTACACGAAAACTACACATGAAAGCATAGACAGTGAATCTAAATGTGGATGTATGTTAGTCTTTGTGTGCTACATACATACATATTCTCTTGTTACTCAAGTATAAGCAATAAACATCATAAGCTCTTAATTATGAAAAGTAATGCTACATCATGAATGCCTTCTAAATTCTTTTTTGTCTATTAGTGTAACTCATTTACATAGCAAAATTACCTTATAATTGGGATTCATAAAATCGCTTCCGTGCAGTTAGCTATCTTTCGGATTTATGGAAAAGGATGTATAGTGTAATCAAAGAAGGGAAATGTTTGGAAGAAATTAAACCCTATTGTCATGTTATTGTTTAGATTAAGCTCAGTGGTACATTGTTTGGTTGTTTAGTTTTTCTTGATTTATATTTTTATCTCGATGAAAACTCGGAAACGACAACACAAGGTGTCTCATTCATTTTCAATGTTTTATTGTTTTTTTTTGCCTATATCTTGTTTTCTTAAATAGAAGAACACATTGCTGATCGATGCGTGAGTGATCACCGTCTCCAGCACTCTCTTGCTTCAAGATAGAATAATCAACATATAACTGCAAATGTTTTCAAAGTTAATTGACGACGTGATGCACATTTTCATTTTTAATTTTAAAATTTTATTTTATTCTGTAGATAAAAGCAAAATGGTACTTTATATTCTTAATTATTCATACAACGATTATATTCAGACTTGTGACTTAGTATCTGACTAAATCTAAGGGAGATGTGTACCTCATTAGGTGAAACATTAAACTCACAAACCATTAATTCCACTGGTATAGTTTTCCAGCAGTGTAGTTTTAATTCCTTGCATCTTTCAGGGGCAAGTAGGATCGAAGGACGAACCATATTTGGGAAGGTTGGATTCAGTTGAAATGGGGTGTGACTCTATAGAGGAAATTTCAATTACGGTAATATTAACAAAGCTTGAAAATAGCAGTAGTACAGTTGCAAAGTACACGAAAACTACACATGAAAGCATAGACAGTGAATCTAAATGTGGATGTATGTTAGTCTTTATGTGTTACATACATACATATTCTCTTGTTACTCAAGAATAAGCAAAAAACATCGTAAGCTTTTAATTACGAAAAGTAATGCTACATCATCAAAGCCTTCTAAGTTCTTTTTTGTCTATTAGTGTAACTCATTTACATAGCAAAATTACCTTATAATTGGAATTCATGAAATCGCTTCTGTGCAGTTAGCTATCTTTTGGATTTATGGAAAAGGATGTATAGTGTAATCAAAGAAGGGAAATGTTTGGAAGAAATTAAACCCTATTGTCATGTTATTGTTTAGATTAAGCTCAGTGGTACATTGTTTGGTTGTTTATTTTTTCTTGATATATATTTTTATCTCGATGAAAACTCGGAAACGATAACACAAGGTGTCTCATTCATTTTCAATGTTTTATTAGTTTCCTTTTTTTTTTACCTATATCTTGTTTTCTTAAATAGAAGAACACATTGCTGATCGATACGTGAGTGATCACCGTCTTCAGCACTCTCTTGTTTCAAGATAGAATAATCAACAGTATTAATATCTTTAAAAAAATTTAGAATAACTGATAAAATTGATTGACGTGTATTAAATAGTGTCGGTTTCCATTCCTCGATCGATCGCTTGTACTTACTTTTTGCTGGTACCACAACTGTAAATAACAAATGTTGTTACCGTTTTGTGGGAACTGAATGTATCATTGCAGTGTGATATTGGGCTATATCAATATTGGTCTGATTGAAATTATTTTGCAAACTTCTGATCCTCTCATCATGTTACATCTTGTAAGGTATGATTACTTTAATTTGTCTACTAATACAAAATGCCACACCCAGTCGTAAATTATTTATGCAGAGGTTTTGCACATATTTTAAGATAATATTGATTTTATGCAAGGAAGATGTGTTCCTCATTATTTGCTAAATGATATTATCCAAAGGTCAAGGCAATTGTTAACATTTTCAACAAATGTGTTCATAATTTCTTCCGCCTTTTAGGGGCAAGGAAGATTGTGGAATGACCCATGTCTAACGAGTGACTTTGAAGTTGAACTGGGAAGTGACATAATAGAGGAATGCTCTGAAACGGTAATGTTACCAGAGATGGAAAATATCAGTAGTACATGTTTCAGCTATAAGATCAATGTCTCCGGATGAAATCAAATATCAATATCTCCAGATGAAATGAAAGACATTTAATCTAAATGCAGTTATTTGTCTGTCATTGGGTACGAACAATTATATTTAATGAGTAGCTATTATATATTATATATTATATATTATATATTATATAATCCTGTTATATGTCTCTCAATGGGTAAGAAAAGATCTATTCTATGAACAACTATTAAAAAGGTAAAGTATCTATTATATTTCAAACGTGCAGCTACTTGACCAAAACGTTCTCCTAAGCTTTTGACTTCCTCTCCGTTTAGCTGGTGTACAGATAGGAAACCTCGTTTTCAATAGTATTCACAAATATGCTTCTGTGTAATGATCTCTGTTTCAGCAATTGTGGATTTCTGATACAGGCGTCATTATACCTTTGACTTTGTATAAATTTTTTAAAGTTTTATTACAAATGAAATGCTTTAGCTTCTTTCATGATTAGTAGTTTTACCTCACCTATTAGTCCTATGCTTTGTAAACAAAAGGTGAAGCTTGATTAGTGATAATAGTAGGCCTTTATTAGGATTGCAACTTGCTAGAGATACAACCGTTTAGACGTTTATCTACAAGGAAATTGATTTATAAGGAAAATCAGAACGCAATTTCATTGAACAGTGATTGAATTTTTGTATGGGGTAATACATTTGTGGGCAGAAGAGTAACTATCTTTTTCCTTCAGACCAATCAAGACGTGATCCGCTCCGAGGGATCCGTAATTGATGGCATGAACTACGCTGATATTGGAAAATTGATGGAGAACTTGAACATGAATGCCACGTCAATTGAAGAAGATAAGCAAAAACTAAAGCAGTGTTTATTCCGTGGACAACGCATTGATACATATAGTCAGAAGGTATGGCGTCTCACTTCGTAAGAGTATTTTCGCACACTTTGAACATAATTATAAATGGACAAAAAAGATAATTTAAGGTAATTGAACAGGAAATCGAAACAAATTATCTAGCATTCGTAGAGTACATTTTATATTTACGTTGCAATGTGACATATCAAATATAGTTGCATTGCACCGCTGCCCTGTTTTTGTAATCTGTCTATAACATTACCACAGGTTATATTCAGCCCTATGTCTCTATAAAGAACGAACAAAGCTAGAATACACCTGGGCGAACCAAAAAGAAACAACATGATACAATTCAGAGAAAAGTATATAATTTGAGCATTATAAGCCACTTATCCAGTTCTATCCTGTTGAAGTCAGCTAGCCAGTTTTCGTCTACTTTACAATGGTTTCCAAACATTTTAAACAATCAAGTGGTCACATTTCTAATTTTTGAAATAAACTTGGCTACCACCTTCAGACCCTCCAACTTTTATATCAAACCTTAGGCACTGTCTTACAAAATAGTTATTATTGCAATGCAGAATTGTTTACAACCTACGCTATCTGACGTTCCATTTATTGTCTGAACACGCTGGACCATCTACAGTACTGTTATTCCGAGTTTTCAAAGAAAAATGTGCCTCTAGTACCCAATCTTTAAGGACCTCTTGGCCACTTAACCTATCTCGGGTCTGGCCAGCTTGACTTTTACCTCTTAAAGTTCCACATTTGCTATTAAGTATTATATCCGGGAATGTTCTGTCAGAGCTATTATCGTATGCACCTTGATTTGTCCTTTAAACTTCTAAAGATTCTTAAGACACACAAAAAGGAACAGCACGTAGAGAGCAACAACAGCTCGTGCAGACCATAACAAAGCACTGCATCTGCTTCCCAAACACACACCCAAAAACAAAACCAAATTTGGTATATAAGTACCATGATCGTAGTCGCATAGAGGACTATTCATAAATAAATGTTGCTAAAGATCAAAGGTTGCAATTAATACATCTACGGGTAATGTTTACATCGGCAACTAATCGCATCTACATTTTCGTTCTTATATCTCGCATAGTACTTTTTATCTTCTAAAACTCTTTTCGTTATCCCATGCGTTGTAGCATATATTTTCTGGGAATGCAGACGTAGTGGATAACAACCCATTATCAATCTGACTGCCGAGAAAGGAATATCTTAAAGTTTGCATTTGCACAAGATAAGGACACTAAAAAATGACCTGTCTATTAAATTTTTTTAATTTTTTTATTTTTTAATTTGTTTGCAACATGGTCTGAAATTATGTGTATGTTTCCTTTAAACACACTTGTTAACTTCCTACACCTATTTTCATTTTTATTGAAATATGATATTCCGTAGCACTGACCTGGGTAGCAACATTTTGCCATAAGAGGCCCTGAAAATGCCATGTCAGGCACGAAAACGATATGTAGAGCATGACTTTCTTTACTGTAGAGGCAGAGAATACCAAATGTGACATATTCATTGTCATGATTTTGGGTGATTAAATGCGTTTGGGGATTTATCATTTCGTTTCTATTTACTAAAGCTCTAAAACAGATGCATACAATGTAATTTGTTTCAGAACGCACTGCCCAGTACTCTCGGGAATTTAAACATCGAAGTCATATTATAATTCGGCATTATTAATTTGACCAAATATACAGGATATTTTTCCCATTGGTGAAGTTACTCTATATTGAGTGGTCACTATAAACGAACATTTCTGCTAGAATTTGTATGGGACACATTTATGACATATGTATACATTTCCTCGATTGCTTTATCTTGTATTATGTAGCTTATATTGTCAAAAGAATGTGTATCACGTAACACATTGTGAAATTGTAGCTTTTGCCCTCAAACCAAACATATTTAATAATGCTGGAAATACATTGGCACACTTGTGCACACACACACACACACACACACACACACACACACACACACACACACACACACACACACACACACACACACACACACACACACACATACAGAGCAACCAAGTCCAGTGATACCTGAACTTTTTTTAAAATGGCAAATCTCACAGTGAGGAATAAACTTTTGTATGAGACTTGTGACTGTAATTTTCCGTTTGATGTGAAGCAACAATGTAGTATATATGGCCCCGCAAGTCGCCCAGTTTTGACTAGCACATACATACACATATGCAACACATACGTTTGTGTGTGTTTGATCTCCATCAACTGAACAGTAGCAACGATGCCTTAGTTAAATTCCAGAGCAGCCGTAGCTGCTATATTTTTTCAAAGCAGAGCTGCTCAGCCGCCATATGTTTCAAAGTACAGCTATTCCTATAGTCTCTCTACCTTTCACACAGACACATGCATGAATGTATACTAGTAAAATACTTAAATCATTGTTATTCGTATGAACGTGGCTACTGAATTAGGTATTACAATCACAAATCTGATATAACTGCAAGACACAGCGTGACTGGCTCGGCATTATAGGACGGTAACTGCAGCAGATTATCTAAGGAAATCTTTGTCAGACATGTTAAGGTATCTTTGTCAGATATGTTAAGGTTTTAAATATAATGCTTTCTTCATAATTTATGTTTAACTAGTGTAATTTCTGCATATTCATATGGACTACGAACTGACTAAAATATAGCACTGTCGAAACTTAACAAATTCCTTGTTCTCTTTTCGTCTATATTCCGATATCATGCTTCTATCGCAAATTTCATGTTTTAAGCATGTTAGCAAACACTTTAAATCGCATTGTTTATAAAAAAAGACACATAATACTTTAGAGTTACTTTAAACCCTAATAATGACATTTGAACATATACATTTCCATCTTTTCCTCTAACATGAGAAATAAAGATATATAAATATCGGAAGGAAAATTAAATGAAACCTTTGCAATTAGGACTATAAGGCGACGGACAACCATTCTATAAGCTGAGCTAATAATATGAATTTGTCGTTATCTGTATGTTATGGATGAGCGCAAATCATAATATGCAAGAAATCTTAGTTTTGTTTATAAACGTATCTTCGTTAACAAAAATGAATCATGTCGATTTAACTAGTAGGTAGTGAAGACTTGGGGGATGAGAAAGTCTACCTCAAAAGTTGAGCATTTATATTAGCAAGCAATGACTTCGAATATAAAACTTTCCGTTTAACAATGTTTCATTATATCTACACAAACACACACACACACACACACACACACACACATACACACACTCACACACATATACATGTGTGTGTGTGTTTGTGTGTGTGTTGGCATCCGTTAGTCTCGAGAGATGATGGAAGTCCGCCCATGAGAGATGTCCCGGTTGGTGGTTGTGCAGCGCCTTATGTGGCTATGGAACCCAACACGGGAGTGGCAGTCCTGGCTGCAGTTGCTGCACTTGATGGTTGAGTCTGGTGTGGGTTGGATCTGCTTCTTCTTCCTATGAGATAGCTCTTCATCGGCGAGCAAGCGTAGCTTGTCCTTGCCGGCTTTCAGACCAGTGATCAGAACATGTCGCCAGCTGGATCTGTCTAGAGCAAGCTCATCCCAGGTGTTGACATCGATGTGGCCGTCCGATCGGTCTTTTGCCAGAAGCTAGCTTCAAATAAAAAATGTCTTTGGGGATCAGTCCGTCATCCATCCGACGTACATGGTCCAGCCATCTGATGCGACGATGGCGGAAGAGTGTGGCCATGATGGGAATCATGGCACGTTCAAGCACCTCTTTGTTTGTCACTCGATCGCTCCAGGTGATCCAGAGTATGCGTCAAAGGCATCGCATGTGAAAGGCGCTCAGTCTTTTCCCCTGTGAGGCGTACAGGGTCCAGGTTTCACTGGCGTACAGGATAGTTCTTAGCTCACAGACACAGTACACGGAGATCTTAGTGTTCAGGGTCAGCATGCTGTTGTTCCACACTCTCTGCGACAACCTGGAGAGAGTTGTTGATGCCTTTCCAATCCACTTGATGAGTTCAGCATCTAGTTAAAGGCTGTTGGTGATGGTAGAGCCAAGGCACGTGAACTGACTGACTACCTCTAGTTCGTAGCTGTTGATGATGATGATGGGGGGATCCGCGTCCTGAGCCATCACATTGGTTTTCTTTAGGCTGATGGTCAACCCGAACTTATCGCATGCTTTAGCAAAGCGGTTCATCAGACGCTGTAGCTCAGCTTTTGTGAGTTACTATAGCAACGTCGTCTGCAAAGAGCCTGTCTCTGAAAGGTTGGTTATCGCACTTTGCTCTTTGTCTTCAGTCGTGCCAGGTTGAACAGTCTGCCGCCTGATCGCGTGTGAAGGTAGATCCCTTCTGCGGGCGTCCCGAAGGCGTACTTGAGCAAGGCAGCGAAGAAGATGCCGAAGAGCGGGTGGGGGGTGGGGGGCAAGGACGCAGCCTTGTTTCACTCCGCTGCGGATGTCGATGGGGTCGGACGTTGAGTCATCGTACTGCACTGTGCCTTTCTTTTTCCTCGTTGAATGGCTGAACCATACTTAGCAGCTTTGGAGGGCATCCAGTATTCTTCAGGGTTGTGAAGAGTCCGTCTCTGCTGACCAGATCGAACGCCTTGTTTACCTGCACTTATCCTGCAGTTGCCTGATGGAGAAGATCATGTCGATTGTGGACCTTTCTGCGCAGGATCCGCACTACGACTCTGGATACACTTTCAACAAGCGGCTGCAGTCTGTACAAGATGACGAGTGCGAAGTCTTTACCTACAATCTTGAGAAGGGATATGCCCTTCTAGTTGTTGCAGTCGCTTCTGTCGCCCTTGTTCTTGTACAGGGTTACGATGTTGGCGTCTCTCACGTCCTGAGGCACTGCAACTTCATCCCAGCACTGCCAGAGGCGGTCGTGCAGGTGTGTGAGCAACACGCTGCAGCCGCACTTGATGACTTCTGCTGGAATGCAATCCTTCCCTGGGGCTTTACCTGAGGACAGTTTCTCTAAGGCCTTCTTTTGTTCTGCCGTAGTAGGTTTCTCTTCCAGTTCGGCCATAAGAGGGAGGTTTTCAATGGCGTTGAGGGCATCATTGGTCACGTGGTACTCTCTGGAGTACAGTTCAGAGTAGTACTTCACCCAACGCTCGATGTGCTTGCCCTTGTCATGGATGGTATCGCCTGCGACAGACTTTAGTGGTGCTGTCACTTTCTTCGTGGGACCCAATACTTTCTTAATGCCATCGTACATGCCTCTGATGTTTCAGATATCTGCTGATGACTGGATGCTCTGACAGAGTTGAAGCCAGTATTCATTTGCGCACTGCTGTACTAATCTCTGCACTTTGCTTCTGGTAGACCTGTATGCCTGTAGTGTCATCTGGCAGGGGGATTGCTTGTACTCCAGGTGGGCACTGCGACGCTTTTCTATGACTGGCATGAGTGTGGAGGAGTTGGCCTCAAACCAGTCGTTGTTCTTTGACTGCTTCTTACCAAAGATCCGTGTGGCTGTGCTGTACACAGTCTTTGATGTGATCTTATCTCTCTTTCGCACTGCGGTAGGGAGGTTCTGGATCGAATGCCTTGGAGAGGGCATAAGTGAATTCCTCTGCCTTGTCTGGATATAACTTCTTGCTCACATCAATGCGTGGTTTACCCTCTTGCGGTGGATCTGCTTTGGCTGAAGCTTTATTTTGCAGCACATCAGCGAGTGATCAGTGTTTCATTCAGCACTGTGGAAGGTAAGGGTAAGTAGCTCACCCTCCATGGCAGACCGTCTCGCGATGATCATGTCCAGCTGGTGCCAGTGTTTGGATCGGGGATGCCTCCAAGACACTTTGTGCTGGAGGCGTTTTCTGAAATAATGAATTGGTGATGCTGCGGTCGTGGTAAGAGCACATCTCTAGTAGTCTCTGCCCGTTCTCATTCATCTTCCCAATGCCAAACTTGCCAAGACAGGAATGCCAAGAGTCATGTTCGGCATCCACCCTAGCGTTGAAGTCGCCAAGTAATATCAAGTTCTCTTCCTTGGGAACTGTATCGATGAGCGAGTCTAACTAGTCGTAAAACTAGTCCTTGATATCCCCGGTGGCGCTTTGTGTGGGAGGGTAAACGCTAGTCAGGCTGAAAGGCCCGGCTGTGGTGTGGAGGCGGAGAGATAGCAGTCTTTCGTGTCCTTGTTGGCAGGGTTCTATCATCCTCAGCAGAGAGTTCTTGAGGGCGAATCCAACACCATAATCTCTGGCTTGGTAGGCGCTCTTTCCTTGCCAGAAGAACGTGTAGTTCTTCTTTCTGGGAGACCCGGAATCTGATAGCCGTGTCTCCTGTAGTGAGGCGATGTCGACATGGAGTCTTGCAAGTTCGTTGTTGATGACTGAAGTCTTTCGAACATCGCTGATTGCCTGGAGATCATCTGAGAGCCCAGTCAGAATGCTCCGGACATTCAAGGTACCTAGCTTGAGGATTGCATGTTTCCTTGTTGCTTTTCTTTTGTTGTTTCTTGGTGCAGTAGTTGCAGTCCACTTGTCAGGTACTCGCATACATTAAGCCCTACGCACCCAGCAAGGCAGGCAAACTGTGGCGGGACGGCACATTATTGACTGGGGGCTGCCCAGCTCGAGGCGGGCGGTAGCTATCCAGTGAGACCTGTTGATCCATCCCACCGTCGGAAGTAACCCCTGGCGTCTGACTTTACACCAATCAAGTGGTGACTTATAACCGATAAACTGTTGCTTCCCTTGTTGTATCGATGCTGTGAGGAGAATCTGGAGTGTCCTCTCCAGGGCGCAGGCCTTTGCAAGGTGATATGGAGAATCAGCTGTTGCCCATGCAGCTGTCTCCCCCTCTTCACTCAGCTGATGGATCCCTGGGGAAAGGACTAGCCGATACGTCATGGCACCAGCGACGTCGCAGGAGTTGCCGAGATCACACTGAAGGCAATGCCTGGTCGCCTTAGGGACTCCGTCTCCGGATTTTCTGTTGGGGTTTACTCCCTTGGCCTTTCCCATGAGAGGGTATAGTTGCAAGGCAGCGAAGGTTTGAAGTCGGAGGTTACCTTCTAGATGGGCGACCACCCAAGGTTAACGAGCCCCATCTGCCCGAAGCATCTAGTTTTGAGGCGCCAGAGACTCGCCTGTCATCCCTTCTCCGGTTAGTTTAAACAGGTTCCGCCGAGCTTAGTAGTTAAGCCACTCGTGAAGGCCTGGAGTTGGATTTGGTTGTCAGAGGCGCTCTCAGACGCGAGCCACTGGGGGATTTCCAAGAGAAGTGGGTGCTTATCTCTCGCGCAGCTCAGCGGCGAGTCTGACACAGTCTTGCGGTCTGCCCCATGGATTACACATCCTTCAATGTGGCCTCACTGCGAAGTGCCACTGGCTCAAGATTTTAGCTGCCGAGGTGCTCTGTTCGCGCTGTTGCTGCTGCCCTGACTTTAGTACTAACACTGGTCTGTACATTAGTCTACTATTAGTACAACATGTGTTCAGTCGACGCACTTATTATATAGAGACTAGTTCGCCGAGTTTAGTAATTGTGTTTTAAGATCGTAACAAAAGTGTTTTTGAATATTCAGTCAGGATGGATAATACGGTCAAGTATAACTGTTTGTGCAAAGCTGTGTGTAAAGCTAAGCCGCAAGGTAGTAAAGAAGAACAACAAAAAGAAACTAATCTGCAATGGGATAAAATAAAGCGTGATGAAAATACGCATGAATATGTTACTGCTGATCTGGTAAGTAAAGCGTTGGCCAGCGGAATAAATCTTCTATCTTTCTGGTCACGCGCGCAAGCAACAGCAACGGCACCAGTGACGATTGTATCGAAGCCTGAAGAGCCTGAGATATCCTCTTCTGCTGACGTTGACGCTTTAGCACCTACAATCACGATTTTAGCTGCATCTGATGTGTTGCCACCTATTTTGGCAGGCGACGCTGTATCAAGTCCGTCGACTTCAGCCATGTCTGAACATACCGCCAGGATCACGAAAACAGCAGAAACTCCACAACAGACCAGTGTTCAACGTGACATCTCTGAATCCCAAGAACAGCAAGTAGCTTTACTACATTTAAGAGATGCAGGCCTCATAACCGAGGAACTAAAGGAGAAAATGAAGTCAGTTGAATTGAATCTGAAGCAAAATACACTGAAATTGAAGCGGCTGCATCTGGAGGCCAAGGGCAGTGTGAGAGCTGTCTCAAACTCAAACGAACCCTCCAAAATATAGCGGAAGAACGTCCGAATCTGATTTAAAAACCACGAAAGTTCACAAGAGATATAGGCGGTGGACCGGCCATCACAGAGGACAGTCAGGATTTTCCCGAAGCAATTATTGATATTGCGTCGATTGGTGCTGCTTACGGCGACCGGCGCTGGTCTCAGGAATAGCGATTGTGTAAAACGTTAGATGACCTACATAAAATCTTATCGAAACAAGGCTATCATCTGTCGGGGTCGGCGACGTATCTGCGGCTTCTTCTAAGACGATCCAGCTCAATGGAAGGCAAACGTCACATAAAGACCGTACATGTGAAACTGACAAGAGCTGCCAATACCGCTCACGACCGTCACAAAGATTCAGCATTTGCTTTTGCGTCTATGTCATACCTAGATGAAATCTATTCTGTGTTTGGAGTAGACGTGTGCTTCTACCTCAACCAAGACGACAAGGCTAAAGTGTCACTTGGAATCTCAGCAGCTAAGAAGCAGGCGCCTATACTGATGCATCTCGGGTATACAGTGCGCTTGCCAGATCACAACTTTGCTGTCTCGTCCCGCCATAAACTGATCCCATCTATCTATGCTGCCTGTGTCGTGACTCCAGGAAAGTTAGTCGATGCTGTAACATACTCCGGTCCTACGTATATTGCAGTGCGCTCAATGAAAAACGGTAACATTACAGCTTTTACTCATGGTCATGGTATGGAACGTCTGCGCTCAATTCCAAATTTCCAGCTAGTGATGTGCACAGCTGATGGTCGTGTGAAATCAAAAGTGGTCGTGGCGAGTGATGGAGGACCGGACGAGAATACAAGATTTCCCAAACCTCTACAGGTTTCAGCCGCTGACTGAATTATGGATGTGTATTTATCAGGCAGCCACGCACCACATTATTCAGCCTACAATATAGTTGAGCCCCGGATGGCTCTACTGAGCCTAGAGCTAGCCAGACTAGTGCTACCTCATGATCACTACGGGTTACATCTCAATGCATCAGGAAAACCAATCGAGTCGGAGTTGGAAAAGCAGAACTTTGAGAAAGCAGGAAAACACTGGCAGAATTATGGTCCGCAGTCATATTAGATAAGCATGATGTCCATGCAGAATATATTGACCCAGTAGAACGTGTATCACCCAGTGAACCAGAAGTCAAATGGGTCGTGCGTTACGTCAGGCAGGGTCAATATTTTCTGAAGATCATTGCGATGATTCCGGCTGCTGTCGCCCATGGCGCACGTCATGGAAGAAAGACTTTCCTGAACATTTCCTGCCCGGACCTGTCTTACTGACACATTCTGCAGCTGGTCTTACCATTACTGATCCAGAATCTCTAAAGGATCTGACCCACGCGTGCTACAGTTCATGTGCTTAGCAGCTATCTTTTGGATCATCAAAAATTCCTTTGAATAAGTCATTTGATATGCACTGTCCGTCATTTGTACAACCTGAAATTATCAAGCGCACATGTTCCGTGTGCGGCGTGTATCACTCGTCGCAGGCCAGTGTAAAACGACATCAGAGCATTCACACTAATGAGTCTGCTGACAGTGAGAACAATCAAAAGCTGGATGATAACGTCATCGACGCCTTCGATATTGAGACGGCGGCTCAACAGACTGCAGCTAATGCTGCTCTGCTTCAGCCTGGCATTGCGTCTGTTGACGTTATTCCAATAATTCGTAACTTGTTCGACTGTTCAGTCGGTTTTTGAATTTTAGCGGATACTAGACAAACTTTTAAAAGTTAAGCAGCTTATTTATTGATGCAGCCAGATATTCAACGTCGGTGGAATTTCTATTTTCTTAAACACGTTAATATTATTAATCCTTGATCGTTTCTGCATGGAACAAAAATATAGGCCGTTATATAGAATTGGGGGAGGGTGCATCAAGCGTACGTACGCAGGTGGGGGTTGTAAGAAAGTGCGCATGTGTACAAGGGGGGAGGGGTCAAGCTTTGCCAGATTTTTGCGTATGTACTAAATGGATGGCCCCCTTATATCCAAACCTTTTATTTATCTAAATTAAAATAATGGCAACTTGTAGAAAATATAGAACTTTTAACAAATAGGAAAAATAAAACACCAGAACGCTTTGTGAATAATCATAATGCAACACGTCACCACACTAAAAATATTATATATTTTATATAGTTAGAACAATATGTATTTAATATAAATGCTAGGACATGCGTTTTAAATTTACCAAACAGTTTCTCCATATCGTTAAATGTGAACGTTAGAGGAGATGTAAACAGTCTTAGACATATGCTAATTAAGGACATATCCATTTCTTACGGTAGTGGTAGCACTTTTCAAATGACTGATTACAACAACTTAACGACGTATAAATATTTGCAGTTATCAATGTCTGTACGAACAACGAAAATAGACAAACACTGATACAAAATATTTCAGTTATGATTTAAGAAGAAAACTAGTATTCCTAATGTATTCCTTATTTTTTCGTTCATTTAATTGTCATACTTTCGCATTTATGTAACATTTATGATCATCATTTAAACCATGTTCAATCAAAACCTGATTAGAGACACGGAATTCAGTTATATGGCGTGATTTATAGATTGACCAATAAAGTTTGAAAGCAATATACAATAAGTCAACACACGACCATTGCAAAATGTTTTTACGCTTTATGGCTCCCTGTTTAATTAATGTAGTATCAACTTCACCATTTGCCACACAACAGTCGTTAACAGATTCATCATCGTCATGACACTCGTCTATCGGAATATCTGTAATAGCACCAACACTGATAGATAATAATGTGAAGTAATCACATAAAACGCTAATCATATGATTGAATGCCTCATAACCATCGGGAAACAAATGTATAGCTAACTTTATCTAACCGAAAACTTAATTTTCATTTGACTGCTCGCAGTCCCCTCTCCAAGCATTTCCGTCTCATTCATCATTATGAGGGTAGGACAACAAAATGTTGACTCACTTAACTAGAAAACGGTAATAACGACAAACATTATTATAGTAGTCGTAGAATTATTCCGACGTTTCAGATCAAAATATTAACATTTATATACTTAACAATTCACCTCTTGTTCTTAAATTTGACCGTCATAAACCTTCACTCACTTTAGGATTACTTCCAAATAAATGAATATTTGCGCAACTTAAATACTTTAGTTTTGAAAACAATAGTACTCTGTACGAACGTGTTTCAAAAAATGATGTACGGCTACGTAGAGGTCCCTTTAGCCTTACTGGTCACACACACATATCATTTTAAACTTTGTTTCACTGCAGATTAAAGACGTACTTAACAAAAAGGTTCGAACGTACAAGAATTTAACGCAGAAGCTGCTGGAGCTTTACTCTGTTTTAATAGCAACTGTTGAGAGCGAATCGTTTAAGGAGAATATGAGTGATGTGACAGACAAGAGGTTCCCAAACTATGAGGAGGTGTTAGAATCCATTAAGACAATGCTACAGAACATGACAGAGGAATTTGAAATTGTCGTCTCCGGTATGGCGTCTTGCCGACTAATTATTATGCTTTTTGTTCGTCATAATTCTATCACATATCATCTCAATATTATTAAGCATTTACAATCAACATACTCCACTAATAATGCTTTTATAGTATTCTGTACCATACACATTACTATTAAAGAATGATGGCAGTGATAAGCATTCCTAAAGCCAATAGTCCTTCCTGTTCCTACGCTGCTATATATACAATGCCCTAAATGTGCTGGATAGATAATTTCCAATAACGTCTAAACATTTATTTGCGGGAGAATATCTTAACGTAAAATATATACGCTGTGTGTTAAATGTCGCAGTTAATTGTTATATTTTCTTCAGTGAATGAAAACTGGGCACAAAATTAGGAAAACTCAACAATCATACATGAACTTTACATTTAATAAACTGTAATACAGACCGAGATATATCATTGCCTCAGTCGTCGTAAAATTGCGAGAAAAAAACGCTGCGATGGAGACAAAGCGATATAGATATAGAAAAATTCTCAATATCATTTGAAATCTTTTTAAGAGGTAAAACATTTCACTTAACCCTTTTCACACTCCACTGCTTTTATCATCTTGCTGTTAAAAAAAATTCATCTCACTCGTTTCTGAAATTTTACATGATATCTTTTCTAAAACATGAGATTGAAACGTCTGCATTTTCATTGCTTGAATGTTATATTGTTAAACAACTAGCTCGGATCGTACTACCAGAGAATCAAAACCTGTAAGTAAAACTGATCGACTGATACATACGTTGATGAAGTTATGTTAAAGTCATACAATACGTACAGTATCTCCCTAAATCCTGTTGAATTCAATACTCTTAAGCTTCGTACTATTATTCATATTATATTAAGAAGACCATATTTTGCGTTAACTGTGCTAACTATGATAATCTAGAGAAGATCTTATTAATTTAATTTGAACATGTGATTCGATACAGCAGTATACAAAATCAAACTTACGGTAATGACAATTTATGAATTTGATGTTTGTTTAGATTCTTTTTGCAGTAGGGCAAAACCTATGCCACACATTTGGAACTAATCCTTAATGCATCAGTGGGCTATAAAATGTCGGCGCAACTTCAGTGCAAGTAGGCGGTAATAATTAAAGGTTATACAAGCTGTCTAAACTTGGTCCAGTGCTTCTGCTAATAATGTATGAGTGTTAAAGGGTACCATAACTCTCCACCCCTCTCTACTTTTATCTCCTTAGGTTGACACAACCTGAACTTTAAATTGGTGCACAAATTCAAAATGCGATAATTATAAATTATCTGTCTGATATTTGTATTGTGCTTGGACGAATTGCAAGTGAAAACATAAGTGTAGAAGTAATGTAAAAGTTATATGTTGACTAGGAAAGTTCTCTCTGCCCCCTTCAGAACATAAGGTGTTTCAAAATAATATCATTGTACGTACCTCTGCTGGATATGGTTATTATCAAAAGATTAAAAGCTAGTGTAGAAAAGTAAGATTTCACAAGCATGCCAGAACTTTACTCCATAAAGTTTACAAAACCTGAACTTTAAATTGGGATATGTAGTTAGTGTGTATATTGTATATATTTCATGATTTTATTGTGATGAATATTATTGCTTTGTACGACAGCCGATCAAGAGGGTGTCTGCTCTGACAAGAATGGAGCCGCAGATTCATCCTGTCCTTGGAACTGGCACTTAGCTCACATTTCTTGAGGATGATATCGCCATTAATGTGTTAAAAGTACCATTGAAACTTGCAAAATCACGGGGAGATCACTTTTGCTCGTCTTTATTCAATACCAGTTGGTGTATTGTTACTTTAAAAACTTTGTAGAAAATCTCAATTTCTAGATGCAAACACTATTTTTTATTTCTTAACCGCATTTTTGTGACTACAATAGTTATAACTGAAACAGCTGATCAGGTTAACCTCGAGAAAATCCTTTCAAGTGATTATATAATGTTATCTTCGACCTTGAACGGTCACTATTGACAATGTAAGTCTGCATAACTCAAAAAGTTTGCCTTGTTTTATAACCATGCATGAGACATTTGCTCTAGTTGTTGAATTCAGAGACCGGAGCAAGTGCATCAAATGTAACTAACATAATGTATTTATTTAAGCCCATTTTGGGTAGTTTTATTGTTTAATCAATTTTATAGGTTTCTTTGAATTTATTTTTTTTTAAATGGCAGAGTAAAGTAGGGTGCTCGACTATTACAGCTTTACTGATGTCTTCATATTCATTATGCATACTTGAGGCATGCAATCTAGGTCTCGAATTCGATCAGCGAGATAATTCAATAACGAACATTGGCGCTTGTGAAACCTGACAATTTGCAAAAAAAGCTTCTAATCTTTGACATTACCGAATACGGACATTATTCTTAGCACATGGGAAATAAACCTGAGTTCCTATTCAACCTACTTTTGTATACAGTTGCTCTTGTTGTTTTTGTTGTCAAATAGTTTTCCGAGAGTAAAATATAGGATGCACTGTGACTTATTGAAAGTGATCATTAGCTACATCGTTTAAACATTATAAAACGCTTTATAGATTTTGAAAAACCTCACCGAAAACATAAGAAACAAAAACAAGACAACAACTAATAAATGGTTTTAAGAAGAAATTGCCAAGAACAGGGCATATTATGCACTTTGAAGATTCCTGATTTGTAATCCTGAAATGTTTTAAATTTATTGGTGGAATGTTTCCGCATAGTTTTATTTTCCACTATATTCTTCAGTATTCAAATTATTCTGGTAACAAACTACTGCATATATGATCGTGCTGGATATGTGAACGATTCGTATGATGCAAAGAAAAACCAGTAATTGCAGCATATCATCAGAAACGTATATAATAGTAAACATACGGCATCGTGATTGTTTTGCGAGGATATATTTTAATATTACTTTTGATATTGCTTACGAGCAATTTTGTAGATGATGCGAATGTATCTTTTGTCTCGAAGGGTTTTCTGCGTTAGATCGTTTCAGATTCACAACACATAATTCCTTTTGAGCATTTTAGTATGTCACAGACTGAAATAATTCCCTAATTACGGTATTGTACATGCGATATTTGTTAGGTTGTATTTATTAAAAGAAGTAATATTTATATACATTGAATGTATGACTCTAATTTTCCCTTTAGGATTAGCAACCATTTTCTTTTTCCAGGCGAAACAAGTTCGGGTAAGAGTACATTTTTAAATGTACTTTTAGGAGAGAGGATATTGCCATCACACCATTTGCACACAACCGCAAGCTTGTGTCGGTTACACAATAGTGAGAATAAAAGGATAGAATATATCGTCGAAGATAGAATTGTCGACAGCATAACGTTGAAGGCAAATTCCAGTGAACTAAGAAGAAACTTAGAATTAATAACGAGGCAGTTACTGTCGGAGGATGGAGACGATGAACCCCTCAAAACCATTGATATATATTGGCCAATATCCTCACTGCACGTAAGTTCTTTGCTGTTGATGTTATACAATTTTTGATGATGTATTTAGTTAGCAGATGTGTGCTGTCATCTTGATATTCATCAACATTAGACGTAATAACTCTGAGTACAATTGGTTATAGGAGAAACCTGAGCCCTTTTTAAGACCAACAATTGTGCTGTCTTAATACGCGTCTAAAAAGAGTGTTGCAATTTTAGCATGTACAAAAGCAATAATAGCTGTAAGTGATGAGATGCATAACCTTCGTTTAGACTGCGCGACTGCGACCGTACCGATATGTGCCATTGCACGTTTCATCCTTCCACTTGAATTTTGCAACAAGGGAAAGAAGCAGCTTGACAAATATTCCAGTTGAGTTGTGTATGCGAATCTAAAGGAAAGCTGTCAGGAGTATAGTGTTGCGGGATAATTAATAATAATAATAATAATAATAATAATAGCAACAACAAAAACATCATCATCATCAACAATAACAACAATAACAACAATAATAATATTAATAATAATAATAGTGTTTGTAATACAGGTCACTGGCCCATGATATATATATATATATATATATATATATATATAGATCATGCGATACAAAAAGATGTTAATGTGCGTAAGAAAAGAAAGGCGTATCTATTGGAAGTTATATACATGAAAGAAAATGCTTATTGCATTTTTCGAATTGAGTGGGATACAAGTATATATGACAAAGTAATCACACAAGCGAATTTAAGGGGAATCATACTACCTACATAGAGCAAGTTTTGTGATATTGATCTAGTGTCACATGTAGCAGGAGTCGTTGTTAAAACTGTTTCTCTACTCTTTAAGGCTTTTATAGTAAACATTGCTACATTAGGCATCTGAATTTTACTAGTATCTTTTTTTCTAAAGTTGGATTTTTATATACAAAGATGGGTAAATATTTTCGTCTTATTTCTCCATACAGCGGATAAGCAGTAATAATAAAAAATTCATTTTCGTTGTTAACAGTACGAATTTGACACAATCTTTCCTCATAGCAAATACTTTCATATCTTCCCTTGTTACCTCTGATTTGAGAAGTTCCACACTGTAAGCATAGTAATTATATAACAAGCAGCGCTGTTTCCGAATAATTCTAGATAACTTTGACCATAAATACTTCATGGAATAGAACCCGACGTTTTATTAAATACTTACAAATTAATGTATATAATATACATTTATTACCTGCTATAGAATACCCCGGCCAGTAATTCGTTTTCTTGCATCCATTAATTGATCTTATTATATTTGAAATCGTCGAAACGCTTTACTTAATATAGGTAGTAGGCTAATGCTTCTGTAATTAGAGGGTTCATTTGTATTCTCTTCCTTCACAATTGATATGAAGAGAGCCGTTGACCAATATTCTGGATATAATCCAACATGGAATAGTTTATTAAATCAAAGTGTTTGTATCG
>JAECUM010017594.1:0-40388 GCA_016617855.1 Megalonaias nervosa
CTCTTAACCAAACATTTTATCGAGACCTACACGATACCTCGACCGAGGATCATGTATATTTATCGTGATAAATCCGCGTGGGGTAGCTTGCGCGTGCGAGATAAAGTTTTTAAACTTGATCATATCCATGTCCCCATCACACCAAGTCTGATGAATGTTTCTTAGTGTGTGGGTATCAGTTCCGCTAAATACAACTAAAAGATTACAATTGTCTCTGATCACATAAGGTATTTGTGTATATCGCTGAGTAACATATATAATATCGGTGTTTTCGTGTCTGCCTTGCAAAAGTATTCGAGCTGAATTTGATTGTTTGTCTAGCATCACATCATCGTATACTACGAGATTATTAATATATCCATCGAGGTCATCTACAGATGGGGCTTCATCAATATCGGTTATAAAATCAAAAATATCATTACCGTCTTCATCCGACGTCTTCGCTTCTTCATTAAAGTCTTTAAACATATCGTAGCATCGCTGATCATCTACAGATGGTGCCACTCAATACAAGTCATCCCACTTGAGCCATCTCATTATCAGATTAAGCAACAATTGCGTCTAACCAGACCCAGATGGAACTATGATAATTGCTCTGATAGAATTTGGTAGCGCTGGATGATGCTTGATTGGCTCTTACTTTCGTGTCGCTGAGAAATCAATGATATTCATGTTGTAGAAATATAATAAATAATATGAATTTATATTGTGTTCGATGCAGAGCACCCACCCCCACAAGTGGATTAACAACAATAATAATAAAAAATAAAAAACGTGCGCTTACAGGCAAGTGTGTAAAATATGGTACAAGCAAATACAGATTTATCTCTAATAAAACAGGCGGAAGTATCGCTGCTTCACTGGGAAAATTACCAGGGGCTTCATGGGCTAAATACCCAGGAGAGAAACAGATTCCTGGATATAATTATCGTGGTCCTGGAACCCGACTTGATATCCGACTTGACGAACGAGACCAACCAAGACCTGGAGAGTATCCAATAAATGAGACTGATCAAGCGTGCCACGTTCATGATGTCGCATATAAAAATCCAGATTTACAACAACGACATATTGCAGACGTGAAGTTGATACGCACGTTAAAGTCTGTAAAAAATAAATCTCTCAGAGAATCACTTGCAAATTGGCTGATAAGATCTGCGATGAAAGGTAAACTAGTGCTAGGGGCCGGTAATTAATCATAGATAACTATTATAATGGAATCGATTTATTATAGCCCAAGAGGATATTGGAGGGGTAGAGCAGCGATTAGTAAACTTGCTGATGCAGCGAATGTCACACGTTCTGTTGCAGCAAATTGGTTAGCACGACAGGCAATATGGCAAATTTATCTACCACCACCTAAAATAATTCAGTACGCACATTCTGATGTCAGCGCTCCCAATGAAGTTCATCAAGCAGATATTTTGTTTTTACCGCATGATACTATTAAAACACGTAGACGTCAAATCGCTAATACAAATATGCGCTAACTGTCGTTGATATTGCAAGTAGATATAAAGAAACAGAACCACTATCAACAAAAACAGCAACTGAAGTTGCATCTGCTTTTGAACGAATTTATCAACGAGGACCTTTGCGATGGCCACAGCAACTACAGTTCGGTCCTGGCAAAGAATTTCTTGGTGTAGTAACGTGGATGATGAAACAACATAACGTCAAAATCAGACGAGAACACACCGCAATTCATCGTGATCAGGCAATCGTTGAGCGATGTAATCGAACACTTGCTGAGCAATTGTTTGGATATCAAAATGCGAAGGAAATATCAATTGACCTTAAGTTTGGGCATAAGAGATCTCGTGAATGTGTTGCAAGACTACCAAGTGTGATAGCTGCGTTAAATAATGAAATCACTCGTGGAACTGCCATGAAACCCATCAATGCGATCACAAAAAACATATACCAGTACAACGACGTGACTCTCTCAAAACAACCAGTACTAGGTAATGTGACTGTAAGATATTTATATCAGCCTGGTGAACTTGAAGGGGGTAAAAAGAGCAACTGATCCTATTTGGAATGCAACCACACATAAAACTTCCAGTGTGGTAAGATCCACGGGTAGACCTGCAATCTACAGACTAGGTTCAACTGCTCCTCAACGTGGATTTGTACGCGAACAATTACAAGTAATTCCTGAGGATACACAATTACCACCACCTTCACTTCTGTGAAAGCAGGACACCAGCACCCCTACGTAGATTACACTCAAGACAGGTCAACATCACATTTTTGCGTGTGTGGCCGAGACTACTATTAATTCTATCCACGGTAAATCGTCGTGGGTCATTAGAAGAATACTGCCACAACATTACTGAGTTACAACTCGCACAATGATTATTTTGTTGTTGTTTCAGCGTCATGATAAACTTAACATCAAGGTCAAAGTCACTCTTACTTTTTTTGTCAGATCGCTGATAACCAGCTAATATTTTCCTTACTATATTATCGCAATTGCTAGCAGTGGTTTCCTGAGTCATTGCGCAGTCTATGATAACCCTTCGTAGCTGAGACATTCTTCTAACTCTCGACACAGCTAGATAAACTAAATTTGACCATTCGATCCGATCATCAACAATCCAGATATTTATATCGGAAATAGTTAATCCTTGTGACGAATGAATCGTTATAGCATATCCTAGAGTCCACGGAGTTTTGTCCATCGTTAATGCGCTCTCAACAGCACTTACAGGAACCAAAACAATATCATTAAGAACGAGTGTTTGTTTCTCATTAATTCCAGGAATCTCAGCTTCAGTATTTTGTTTGCGTGTGTCTGCTGGGCGATAACACAATGGCACAGGTAGATCTGAGAACTTTTCTTTATGTAACAGAAATAATTGTTGCTGAAGTGTATCACGAACTATCTTCCGACTTGCAACTATCAAATCAGAAGGTCTCCACAAATTCCAAAATCATTCATCGTAGTCTCTGGAATTACCTCACACATTTTCTCACATTGAAGTTTATCTGGCTGCAGTCTGATTAACTTTTTAAACTCTTTCGGCGGTTCATCAATAGCTCTATGATCATCAGTTATCTCTTCATAATAATCTACGAACTTTTTCAGCCATTCATGCGGAGATGATCCAATAAAGGGCGGTGGTTGACCATGATCGCTATACCTGATAACAGCAGCATTTTTCGTCAACTACCAATCAAGAAACATTTTAATAATCTAGCGACACCGTGCATATCTCATCCAAGATAATAATCTTAGGGATATATTTCTCACCCATTCGCTCAGGAGTCCATGCATCTTCCTTCCATCGGAAGAAGCTGTGATAAGTATGAGATTTTACTTTTCGTTCGTTCATTTCTCTGGCAAGCCGGTGAGTCAGAATTAGTACAACCATATCAAAATTCCGAAATATTTCAATCGCACGTCTTGTTTTACCAGAACCTCCGGGTCTATTGAGATAAACTGTTTTATGTTGGCCACATGATCATATACCGATGTTGCCGATGAAAGTTTTGACATCTGTTTGTTTTTATGATATGTTTCCTTAGAGTCAACGTCGGCGGATTCAGAATAATAAAGAAATTTTCTCGCTTTTTATTCTCCATTCACCCCATGATGCATTAACGCCGATATGTATTTGCTTTAGCAATCTTGCGTATTTTTTATTGATATAAAATGAATATGTGGCGACTCTAACTGCGGTATCAGGATATCTTTTTATCATCGGTAGTAAGTTTATCGAAACGTACGCGAGCATCGAAGATCTTAAATGAGTACACTGTGGTGAGTCACCATCAGTGTAGCTAACAATTGTACCTAATTTAGTTCCGTCCATTAAATTAACATTATTTCGACTTATAAATGTGCTTCTCTCCGTTGTATCAGCAATTATAAAATCGAGTTCAGCATCGTCGATAATTAATCTTGTACAATGTCGTTTATGATCATATGATCCTCCTTGTGTAAATTTACCAATTATTATTCTGCCAAGATCTTTCGCAAGCTTATTTTCGTGATCGGTATCGTCCGGATTTTCATCAGGGGAATATTTCTTTTGTTGTGGAAACCAATCTTGTTTCTGCGAACGATATGATATAATTGCTTCACTTACAACTAACGATATCAATATTTTAACATCAAGCATATAAAACTATTGGAGCCCAACCTCGTTCGTTAAAGTGTTTCTCGGTGCAAACTCGAATGACTCAATGCAGGCGAAACCAGTTAAGTCAAAATCTGGCAAGGGTCCATGTATCGCAAATCTGGTCATATCGTGTGTTGGATGTCCAAATCGCTTGAAATTTTCAGAACACTCACCCGCTCCAAGAAAACTTCCAGGATAACATGCAATCATATCAACCGAGATAACATCCTTATAATCGTATTTAGTATTTGTTAAGAATATGTAATTTAATTACTTGTGTGTTAATTTTAAATTCTTTTTTATTTTATTTTTGTATCATTACATTTTATTGTAATGATTATTTTCACGGGATCTGATATTTTTTAAAAGATATTATGTTTATATAAAAGTAGTATGACTCGCATAAGCACGATTTTATCTTGCTATGGTTTGTCGATTTAGTAGACTACGCGAAAACGATTGGTTATTGCCAAGGTAATTTTCTGACCCATGTGTAATTGCATTGTTTACTGCGCTATTTGATGATGAAATAGCCACGCTTTCCATCGTGCGCGCCTGAAATGACGTCTTAGTTCAGTTTAAAAATATTCAGATTCCCGTGAAATATTCAGTCGTATAATATATCTTCAAGAAGAAGGATATATTTCTATTAGGTGCCGTAAAGAGCTGTATTTTTACATCTTTGGAGCTCGAGATGTTTTATCATAGATGACAGCTTGTTCAGAAGTTCATCTATTTTTTAGAATATAATAATTTATTCCCTGGAGAACTATACAAGTGATTCCTGTATATAAAAGTTTTAGGACAATGACATTCAGTGGAAATTTATTCTAAATTGGAACATTACAAGTTGTGGTTCAACGTGGAACTCTTGACATTCGTATAAAGACTTCACCTGACGTCATCATCCTCCATCTTAGAATGTCATCAAGATTCGAACCTGGATTCAGTTAAAACTATTTAGTGATAGGACTTATATGTTGTTTCATTTCTAGGATAAATGTTTGGATTATCTTCACAAACTGTAAGTCCTATTTTCTATTTTCACCTTTTCACCGTGTTTTCTAGGGAAATAAATTATTTTTGTTAAAACGTACAAAGCTTGTTGGTTTCACTCTTTTCTTTTGTTACTTTTGAACAAGCCTATACGTAACAGGAGATAATTGGGGCTTCGTCCTTGGGATATTTGAATTTGGCTAAGATATTTCAGAAAAAATGTTTTTTTTTTTCAAATTTAAATTCCCCTAGTTTTCAAATTCCAAGTACTATTTTTACATTTTGTTTGAAATCTTTAGTGAAAACAACAGGCTTTTATTCACAATGTCATCAAAAGTGGAAATATTTCTTTTTAGTCCAACTCAGGAGCAGTTTGATAGCCTGAAAAAAGATGAGTTGCTTGAACGTGCCAGAAAGTACGATCTTTCTGAAGCAAAATCTTCCTTAACGAAACAAGAAATTAAAAATATTTTGATTCAATATTTGGTAGAGAAGAATGTTTTTGATAAAAGTGTTTTGGTTACGGTCAGTAAGTCGATATCAGACAATGACATAAAAGTAATGGAATTAAAAATGAAATACAAGATGGAATTAGAGTTAAGGAAGTTCGAGGTTCAGAAAGAGAAAGAACAAATGCAGTTACAATTGGAAGAGAAGCAATTGCAATTGCAATTTGAGAGAGAGAGGAGAAAGAGAGACAGGAAAGAGAAAGATACACAATTACAATTTGAAGAGAAGGAGAGAGAGCGAGAAAGGAGAGGGAGAAAGATAAACAAATGAAATTACAATTAGAAGAGAGAGAGAGAGAAGCAAATGGAATTACAGAAAGAACAAATACAATTGGAGTTTCAAGCAGAACAAATGCACGTACAGATGCAAAAGGAGAAGGATGAAAAGGAATTTCAAATTAAAATGAAAGAAATAGAGCTGGCAAGGGAAAAGCACGATTCCACTTCACATACAAATTCAAGTTTTGACATTACAAAAATTATTAGGTTAGTTCCCCCTTTTAGTGAAAAGGAAGTAGACAAATATTTTCCTCGTTTTGAAAAAGTTGCAGAAAATTTGAAATGGCCAAGGGAGTATTGGACTCAGCTACTACAATGTGTACTAGTTGGTAAAGCTAGTGATATTTACCATTCAATGTCAGTACAACAAAGTTCTGACTATGATTTGGTTAAGGAGTATATTTTAATGGGTTATGCGTTAGTCCCTGAGGCTTATCGGCAATAATTCAGAAACTATAAAAAAGAAGCTGGACAAACTTATGTTGAATTTGCAAGAGAAAAGGAGCAGTTATTTAAGAGATGGTGCTTAGCCAAGAAAGTTTAACATGATTATGAAAGTCTTGAACAACTTGTGTTACTTGAAGAGTTCAAAAACTGTGTTCCTAATTAGTTTAAGACTCATCTTGAAGAGCATGAGATCGAAACCTTGGAAAATGCTGCTTTTGCTGCTGACATAAGTATTCCTTAACTCATAAAGTTCCTGTTGTAAGTAAGGCTTTAACTCAGCAGTCTACTGGTAGAAAAGTATTTCAGCCTAATATGACTCCTTCTAAAACTCAATCTGGCACAACTTTTAAAAAACAAGCTTCTGATAAACTTGATTCAAAATCCTTGTCTTTTCCTACGTGTACATATTGCAAGAAAAAAGGACACGTCATTTCTGATTGCTTCAAATTGAAATATAGGCATCAGAATCAGGATAGACCTATCCCAAATGCTCTTATATCTAAGAGGTCAAGGTCACCGTCAGGTATTGAAAACAATACATTTGTTGGGTCTAAGAAACCCCAGTCTGATTTTATTATGGAGAATTATGAACCATTCATGTCGAAAGGTTCTATATCACTCTTGGGTGATTTGGCCAATCCTATCCCTATTAAAAGTTTAAGGGATACAGAAGCTTCTCGGAGTCTTTTATTGTCAGGTACTTTACCTTTTTCTGAGAAGTCTTGTTCTAATGAGAGTGTTCTCATTCAGGGAGTAGAGTGCGGCTTTGTTAATGTTCCTCTCCATTCTGTAAATTTGTCATCAGACTTAGTTTCAGGACCTGTGACAGTCGGAATAGTATCTAACTTACCCGTTGAGGGTATTCATTTGTTGCTAGGCAACGACCTAGCTGGAGACAAGGTTGTGGTTAATCCACTTGTAACTGACAAGCCTTCTTTGGATCAGAAAGTTGATCCTATTGAAAAAGAATACCCTGATTTATACCCAGCTTGTGCAGTTACCAGAGCTATGGCAAAGAAAGCTCTTAAGAATGATCTTAATAAGGAAAATATTCCCTTAGCTGACACATGTATTGGTCAGGTTTTTGATGAGGTCACTTTCACTTCTAATTTGGATCAATCAAAAGGTATTGATCACAGTGATCTTCTTTTAAATACTCATTCTCTTTTTTCTAATCAGGGTGACAAACGACAATCACTTGTCGTCGAACAGGAAAAAGATCCTGAGATCTCCTGTTTGTTTCAAAGGGCCATTAGTGAAACTGAAGCCACTGAAGTACCTGTCTGTTATTTCATTAAAAATGGAATTCTTATGAGACAATGGAAACCTCTCGAGGTACCTGCTGATGACGAATGGTCAGTGAACTATCAGATTGTAGTTCAAAAATCTTAAAGACAGGAAATACCTAGTCTGGCCCATGAAACGCCTCTGGCTGGTCATCTAGGTATAAATAAAACTTATCACAAGATCTTGACTCACTTTTATTGGCCAAAAATTAAAAGTGATGTTACTAAATTTTGTAGATCTTGTCAGACTTGTCAAATGGTATGAAAACCCAATCAGAAGATACCTAAGGCTCATCTGCAACCTATTCCTGCATTTGACGAACCATTTAGCAGAATTATGGTAGATTGTGTTGGTCCCTTACCTAAGACCAAGTCAGGTAAATTATGCAATTAATTTAGTTGTACCTGTCCCACAAACTGAGGATTTAAGTGAAGAAATTCAATTGGATGCTGTTGATCTTGGAGCATCAAATCTTCGGAATTCGGAAATTATGACAGATCTGGACCAGAAACATTTACATTTACAACAAGAAGAAAGGAATGATCTTAAACAGTTATTATTCAAATATGAGCACTTGTTTCCAGATATTCCTACAAGGACAAACAAAATTTTTCATGACGTTGAAATTGTAGATTCAAAACCTGTGAAACAACACCCATACAGGATGAACCCTCTTAAACAGGAATACTTGAAAAAGGAAAATCAGTATTTGCTGGAACACGATTTCATAGAGCCCAGTAAAAGTGGTTGGAGTTCACCATGCATACTTGTTCCGAGACCGGATAAAACGTTCCGTATGTGCACTGATTATAGGAAGGTGAACAGTGTGACAAAAACAGATTCATTTCCATTACTAAGAATCAATGATTGTATTGATAAAATTAGAAATGCCAAATACGTCATCAAATCTGACCTTCTGAAAGGATTTTGGCAAACTCCACTTACGGAAAGAGCGAAGAAATTCGGCATTGTGACTCCAGATGGACTCTATCAATATAAATTAATGCCGATCGGGATTAAGGGTTCTCCAAGTACGTTTCAACGCTTGATGAATATGATTGATGAATATGATTACCTCTGATCTAGATAATTGTGATGCTTACATTGATGATGTCATCATCTATAACGACACCTGGAAAGAACATCTAGCCAATTTTCGAAAATTCTTTGAAAGACTCACTGATGCAAATTTGACAATCAATTTGTGTAAAGGTGAGTTCTGCCGTGCTTGTGTAACTTTTCTAGGACATATTGTGGGACATGGTCAAGTTAAACCTATCGATGCTAAGGTTAAAGCTATCTCTGATTTTCCTGTGCCTGTCAGTAAAAAGCAACTGATGCGTTTTTTGGGTATGGCCGGATACTATCGAAAGTTTTGTTTCAATTTTTCTAATATTGCTGAACCTCTGACAAACTTGTTAAGTAAGAAAAACATGTTTCTTTGGACTAAAAAATATGAGGATGCTTTTGATAGTTTAAAAGCCATACTCAGAAGTGCTCCGGTTCTCACAGTTCCAAATTTCAATCAATTTGTCAAATTATCTGTTGATGCAAGTGATGTTGGGGTTGGAGCAGTATTGATTGAAGAAGTTAGAAATGGTATTGATCACCCAGTGTGTTATTTCTCTAAGAAATTAAATAAGCACCAAAGAAATTACTCAGCAATCGAGAAGGAATGTTTGGCTTTAATATTGGCATTACAGCATTTTAAAGTTTACATTAGCTCAGCTCCTTCTCCGATTGTTGTATTTAGTGATCATAACCCTCTTACTTTCATTGACAAGATGAAAAATAAAAATCAAAGATTATTAAGGTGGAGTTTGTTTTTGCAAGAATATAATGTTGACATCAGGCATATCAAAGGAAAAGACAATTTGATTGCAGATGCACTTTCCCGTATAGAAATATTATTTTCATATACACTTTGCATAATTCGAAAGAGTTCTTCTTCTGTAATTTTCTTTACCTCATGTATAGTTTACATTTGGCAAAAAAGAAAGCTTTATTACATAAATCTTTCTTTTTTCTTTATGGGGGAAAGTGTTACGAATATGTAATTTAATTACTTGTGTGTTAATTTTAAATTCTTTTTTTTTATTTTTGTATTATTACATTTCATTGTAATGATTATTTTCACAGGATCTGATATTTTTCAAAGAGATATTATGTTTATATAAAACGTAGTATGACTCGCATAAGCACGATTTTATCCTGCTGTGGTTTGTCGATTTAGTAAACACTACGCAAAAATGATTGGTTATTGCCAAGGTTATTTTTTGGCCTTTGTGTAATTGCATTGTTTACTGCACTGTTTAATGATGAAATAAACATGCGTTCCATCGTGCGTGCCTAAAATGATGTCTTAGTTCAGTTTAAATATACTCAGATCCCCATGAAATATTCAGTCGTATAATATATCTTCAAGAAGAAGGATATATTTCTATTAGGTGCCATAAAGAGTTGTATTTTTCACATCTTTGGAGCTCGAGATGTTTTATCATAGATGACAGCTTGTTCAGAAGTTCATCAATTTTTTAGAATATAATAATTTATTCCCTGGAGAACTATACAAGTGATTCCTTTATACAAAAGTTTTAGGACAAAGACATTCAGTGGAAATTTATTGAAGCATTACAAGTTGTGGTTCAACATGGAATTCTTGACATTCGTATAAAGACTTACCTGACATCATCATCCTCCATCTTGGAACGTCATCAAGATTCGAACCTGGAATCAGTTAAAACTATTTAGTGATAGGACTTGTATTTTTTCAGTTCTAGGATAAATGTTTGGATTATCTTCACAAACTGTAAGTCCTATTTTCTATTTTCACCTTTTCACCGTGTTTCCTAGGGAGAAAAATTATTTTTGTTAAAACTTACATAGCTTGTTGGTTTCACTCTTTTCTTTTGTTACTTTTAAACAAGCCTATACATAACAATATGATGTAGGTTATGTAGAAATTTATTTTTGTAGCTGACCTTGTCCAAAATCACAGTTTTGTAAACAATATTGTTTACCTTCTTTCTGGTCCGAGTCAAGAACATTGTGTTCACCATGTTCTTTATTATACTTTTAGCAACAGACATTCTAATTATAACTACAATTTTAGCTTGTAAACATTTGCAATCTTCTAGAATGAAATCTTCAGTTAGGTAATTTTATTTTTAGAAAATGCAAATTGTGACCTAGGTCAGGTAGAGAAGTATAAAATCTTGTTTATTGGGGAAATAATTATTTATTCCTGCAGTAACATCTAAAGCAGAAATCAGTCTTATTGTTGTGTCCAGTATTGCATTTGGGCTGGAATTTATTTATTCAAATTATTTATTCACTGGAAATACAAGGTGCTCATCTAAAATAATATTCTTGGAAATAGAGATTTGGATTTATAGTGAATTCAGATATATTCTTGGATATTATTATTATGATTCAACAAAGGACTGTTGGCACATCATTACTATTCAGCTATCACAGGCACATCAACACTTCCAACATTGGATTTATTTTGGAATTCCACTAAACTTTATTCAGAACTGTAAACATGAGGACTGTTAGAAATTCTAGGATTATTTGGGATTTAATTGTTAATACCGTTTTTTTTTTTACATTGTCACTGTATTTTAGGGAAATAAATTATTTGGTGAATTTTACAAAGCTTGTTGGTTTTCACTCTTTTCTGTTACTTTGTTATATATATATACACACACACACACACACATTCTGAGGATATTCCAGCTGACCAGGACAACTAAAACTCATTGTTGCATAAGTGAAATTTCATGTAACAAGCCTAATTTGTAAGTGACAGAAAGAAAAAGAAAATCTATTTTGTAATCATTTTAATGTGCCGTATCCTTGCTGGGCTGGGAGGTAGAAAATGGAATGCCCCCTCCCCCCTTTACTATGCAGAATAAACTTAGCAACACTGAAACAAATTATGAAACAGTCAATAAATTACAAGCAAGATTAGTTAAAATTCATACCTTTATTTGAGTCTGTGCATGCATTTATCACTAGAAAGAAAACTAAACTATAGATTGTGTTGGACAATTTCAAAGCACTGAATTTTGAGCCACATGTTACACGATTACTTGAATGTTGCTAAACTTATTGCGTATTGCATAGTACTTTAAAAATACAAGTAAATATAATTACAATACACAAAAAATCCACTGAATAATCAGAGCATAGACATGATAATAAATAGCTAGTTGTATAGAATAAACCAATTTTTGCAAATTTCTAGAGTAAAAAACAACTTGTACAAAAGTGCTCTTGCATTTTAAGACAAGAAAAAGTTCTTCTGATATTACATGGGAACTCCATTAAAAAATTATAGTTGGGGTCCATACTTGCTGACCACATTCCTGAACTATATAGCATAGCTAGAATGATCAAAAACTTGCTGAATGTAATATCAATCATAATGTGTTATAGCAAGAATGATCTAAATGAATGTATGTCTGAAATGGAATAAGCAAATAATGCCAGTCAAACATACAGTAGTCATTTTATTACCTGACAATTTCTATAATAATTATGATTTATATAACAATTAATCATCATTATCTAGTAAGAACATTAATTATGATCTGTAACCTATAAGATACAGGTTCCTGAAACTGAATAATTTTATCTATTTGTCAGCTTGGCAGATGTTTTGAGTAACATCAGTGAATATGAGACACTTAAAACCAAAAAAATGAGCAGCTATAATGTGGCTGTATGCTATCTGAACTCTTGTTGTAATGCAGAGAATTATATTGGTGTTGCTGAGTAATATACATGTACTTACAAAACTGGAACATGCTGAATTAAATATGAACTCTTTGTACTTACAAAATTGGAACACGCTGAATTAGATATAAACTTTTTGTTTGCAGAATGCCAGTCAGACAATGCACATAATTAAATATTATGACTCCTTAAGCTAAATCCACTTTCAGTAGTCACTCTGGACAGTGTATCAAAAATCTTAGGACTACTTCTACTACCAAATACTAACTTGGTGTAGAAATAATATTTGTTCCTCCACTTGACACCATACAGAGGCCATAATGATGGGAGTATGGGAATTAGCTTGAATGCATCGGTAATATCTGTCTTACACATATTAGCATCCATTCCTAACTGCATCAGAATATGAATAGCATCATCTATGTTTACGTACGAGAGAGAAAAATCATCTTTGCTGATTAAGGCATTGATACTTTCATGAGTGAGTGAACTGTGCAGTGCCAACAGATCTACTACAAGTCTGTACTTGCCCGAAGATTTGCTTTGTACTACACCCAGGGGGCTAATCCAGAATATATGATTTTCCTAATTGCTTATATTGTGTGTTATATTTCGTGCTTCTTTTAACAGAACTGCAGGTTGTTCTTGTCCATACATATCCGTTCCTTGGGGCTCTCTGCTGCATACTACTGCAGTTCCATTCTCGACATGCAGCGTCGTTTGGGCATTCTGTCCCCAATCTACTCGACTTACAGACATAACAAGTTATGGCGACTCTGCCTCAATACAGTGGCAATTCTGCCTTAACAGTTAGGTCAGTCAGTCAAACATCGGCAATTCTGCCTTGACATCAGTCATACTGGCGATTCCGCCTCATAGATAGGGCATGTTGGCCATTCGGCCCTGACATCAGTCATACTGGCGATTCCGCCTCATAGATAGTGCTTCAGGCATACTGGCAATTCCACCTCATAGGTAGTGCATGTTGGCTATTCGGCCCTGACAGCAGTCATACTGGCGATTCCACCTCATAAATACTGCATGCTTCTATTCCATCTTACACATTAACCTCATGCAGTGGAGGGTGAGACCCAAGGAATGCCAAAGATGTATAATTATGTACTGTTTTATAATGCTAAATAGTGTTATTAAAGAGTTGATATTACTTTCTTATTAGTTCTTCTTATGCTACATGTATCATATACGCAGTTCACCTGTCAGTCAATCCAGCTATCGATACAGGAGTGTCGGGTGAATTGGCGATTTCACCTATGGTCCACCTGTCCATCATTCCATCTAGTTTTATATTGTGTAAAATGACTCCTTAAGCTAAACCCACTTTCAGTAGTCAGTACGAAGACTTGGTTAAATTTTTGCACATTTTGTAATTAAGAAAACAAAATATTGAAAATGCAAATATTATTTAATTTTTTCTAAAACTTAAAACAAAATTTAAAAACTGAATTGCTTTAAAAAACCAAACATGGAATATGTACAATTTAATAAGTAATGATCCAAAATGTACACAGTAATCTATTCATAAAACATCTTAAACTCCACAGACTTAATCATAAAATTTTCTGTTTGCATTGTCCCCAAACAAAACAGATCTAAGTTCTGGAACCATCTGCAAAAAGAAAGAAATAGTAAAATTATATAAGTTGCTTCAAAAATTATGGATTTCTTTGTATCAAAAGAATGTTAATGTCAAAGCACAATGTTTGGAATGCAGTGACATATCTCACATTCCTATATATGTGTGGAACAGTTTCTCCATGCAAGAAAAGAACTGGAGAGGATTTCACTATGCTTATAATATCATCAACATCTGCGAGAATTTTTTGCTCTTTTAATACTTAAATAACATTTCACCAACCTATGAACAATAGTTCTTGCTTACAACTTGTATCCTCTTGGTAATGATGTAAAAATCACTCTCTATTTCTGAAGTTATGGTTCAAAATCTACAGCCATACCAATGATATACCATCTTTATGTCAAACACTGTTTCCTGTTTTAACTGAAACCCATACATTGATATCATCTTATATGTGAGATGTACATTGCAGTATGTGTGAAATGGCCTTGTAATGTGGCCTCTACTAGAACCAGGTATCTGGGAGCTAGTTTCCAGGCTCAAGCAAGTTTGGGAATAGACCATTTAGTTTTACTGAATATAGGGAATTCCCAACAAAGAGTTATGTCATTTTCAAAATGGCATAGGAATGAAAAGTGAAAAGACCCCTGCACAAAGTGAAATATAGTCTCATTACAAATGCCTTGTACTAATGCACAGCAATAACAAAGAGTAGTAGGATTTACTGTAACAGAAAATTCAACCACTTAAATGATTCTTTTCTCCCAAAATCCTGTTAACTGATACATGTGCATCAATTTTATATGAATCTGACATCTGCGTAACTGATAGTGTCAGATCATTAGCATATTGGTAATTCCATAACTGTATGATGACTTGAAAACTTGAATCAAAAACCAAATGCTGAATTACATTTGAGTTAACTTTCCAAAGTAAGATGATCAGGGGTGGCGAGTGGTAGCAGTTTCCTGGATTGACTACAACTGACCCTGAGCTCTGATTGGTTGATATGTTAAAGCTCAGTTCTATACTTCGTATTACATGTTATCTTTCAAAGACTATAATGAATAGAGATAATGATGTTGTGCACAAAGAATTCAGAATTTTGAGATTGGGATTACCTTGTGAGTTGGAGTTTTTGAAGTTCAGGTGATTTAGTAGGTTTTTAAGTTTTTTCCTTGTAAAATAATTCATTGATGCACAGTTTACATTTTACTCTATTTCTTTGTTTCATAAAATACTTCCGAACAAGCTGGGTAAACAAACAAATATTTGAATATCAATTTCTCTTTGCATGTATGCTGTTGTTGTTGCTATAGGGTTAACGCCATTTTTCAGCACAATATAAGCTATACATGGCAGCCAGTATAAATGGTGGAGGAAGAACCTGGGGAAAACCCCGGAAAGAACCACTGACCCATGAGAAGCTACTGGCAAGCTTTTTCACATACCCACATAGGCCGAGCCCGAGACACAAACCCACGCAGACAGAGGTGAGATGGCAGTGATCCATAACGGTGAGCGATTTAGATCACTTGGCCACTCAGGGCCTCGTTAGAATGTATGCAAAAAAGTATTCTAACTGAAATGTTTGGCTATTTATTTCAGCTCTACATATCAATTCTTTTTTATGACAAAGTTCTAAAAGGATATCTTAAATCCTATGCAAGAGAAAATCCCACCAAAACAGGTTTTCAGCATTTTAATTTCCCACCCTTTTGAAGATATCAATGACTAGTTACCAGTTGAAATTCACTTAAAAATTACTTATAACAGAGCTTTAATTAAATCATATCAGCTTTTATTAATATTCAGTTTCATTGCATTAAAAAGGTTAGAGGGTTTGAAAAACTGTAAATCAAGGTACACTGATTAAATCAATTGAAAAATATCAATCAGCTAGCTAATACCATTACAATAAACATGGTATATATCACAAGACAATTTATATGAGAACTTTTTTACACACCTGATGACTGATGAGTGATAGCCTACTTTCCAAGGTGTTTTGCACAAAAAACTTGCGCCCTTGAGCTACTAATTCCACTCCTCCAGATCTGAAAAAGATAAATATAGCTGCATGCTGTTTCATGAGAACTACATAAAACAGGCTTACCGTTTCAATGACAAGAAGTCCAAGATGAATACTTAAATCATAATTTTCACTATTTGGTCAGTTCCAGAGATTTGTTTGTCAAGGATCTTTCAAGGACTTCCAAATGTTCTTGGTAAGAATTGTCTCTTACCAAAGCTGAATTGTCATCAAATGTTACTTTGTTTATCACCACATAAATATTATATGGAATATTATAGGGACTGATGCTCTACTGTCATAAAAGAATTTCAATAATTAAAGATAAGACCATTTCTTCTTTTTTTTTTTTACCTGCAGAGAACTGAATCTATCTCTGATATTCGTAATCTACCAAAGTTTCAAACTACTGCCATATTAGATGCAACATCAGCAATTTTCATTTAACATAAACTAGACACCAATCAGATGACTTGTGATGAAAACCCTAAGCCAATATGACCCTAACCCTAACTCCAAGCCAGTATGACCGTAACCTTAACCCCAAGCCAATATGACCTTAACCCTAACCCCAAGCAAATATGACTCTAACCCCAATGTCAAACCAATATGACCCTAACCCTAATGCCAAGGCAATATGACCATCCATTCAGGGGAATCTATAACAAGATTTTCAATGTTTATTGTGGCAGCCATACTGGTTGTCTGTGGGGCACTGTTTTCATTTTGGATTAAATACATACCATAATAAATGTTTTGCAGAAGACCCAATGTTGATATAATAATAAATTCTGGAAAAGCAGTGATAAGATTTTTATAACTGTCATGGCAACCATACTGGACACCAAATCAGCACCATTTTCATTCAGGACCAGCTAGACCTTGTAGGTGTGCATGCAGTTTCTTGGCAAACCTCCAAGCAGATTAGGATGAGTCAAAATGACAAACCTGTGTAAATGGATGGACATCAATGCCAAAATTTGTAGCTTTGAGACCCCATTGTTTTTAAAGCATGATCCTTGTTTATTTAATTCATGGTTTGTAGTTAAGATGAATATCATGAAAATGTGTATTCATGTAAAATAGTGAATTCATCAAATGTTTGTATAGGATTTAATGGCACATCAGCTCATCAAACTTACTGGCTGCATTATGATTGTCAGTTCCAATTCAATAGTAATGAAGTATGTGCCAATAGGATACAATGAACCAGTCAGAAGTGCTCTTATCCAAAAATTCTCACCAACCCCTACACATGTTTGGGCCTTAAAAATGCAATTTAAAAAAAAATAATTTCTATCTAATATAGTTGGCATATGCCACTTAATGTAGTGTATGACTGGTTCACAGTGGTTTTAGCACTGCATTATGCAGATGTGTGTCCTCAAGTGCAGATGGTTCATTGTTATTTTATAGTTTGGGGAATTCCAACAATTACCACTTCAAGTTTGAGAAAAAGTTCAAGGCAAGTCAGAAAGAACTCAATGTTCCAGATGAATTCCATATCCTTGAATGTATTGGTCTGCCAACAGTTCTGATGTATCAAAATGGCATTGTCCAGAACTCCCTTGAATAAATTCACAATATTCCCAGAATAAGATTTTAGTACCATGAGCACTTTGTAATTCCAATGAATAATCCAAACAAATCTTTCCTCTCAAATTATACCTAAACACAACATTAAACACATCTGCACATGTTAAAACAAGAACAAAAGAAATACAAATGAAACAATTATCCAGCTCAACTTATATACCCACATATAGCTCTAAAATGCAATATTTTTCCTACTCACTGTGCGACATTTCACAATACCCCATGTCGTAAAAGAACCCACCTGACCAACCCATCCAATGGGAAACAATTCTTTTAAAAAGACGCCTGACATCACTAGCCAATGAGAAACTGCTCTCAACTTGTCAACAGGCATAATATATAGGCTGAATTTAATTTGGAAACACCTATTTATAGCTCAATATATTTAAAATAAAATCCACACCCAAGGACAATAAAATTAGCCATATATCTTTTTTACAGATGATCAATACATCTTATAGTCATGAATAAAAATTACACACAATATAAATACAGTCATGCACCAAAGGCTACACAAAATATCGATATGTGTGTGCTTGATTTGGATTTTTTAATGTAGCTTTAACAATTTTCCAGTCATATTGCTATGATGTCTGCAGTGTAGCAGTTTACAGTGATGTCCAGCATTGGGGAATCATTCCGTAGACATGTAGCATCATGTCCCACCCAATCACATTATCCTAACACCAGGCCAACCAGTCCTAACACTAACTTCTTAATGCTGAGTGCCAAGTGTGGCAGCAGTCAGTACCATTTTTATAAGTCTTTGATATGGCTTGGTCGGGGTTCAAACCCACGACCTCCAGCATCTGAGGCGGACACTCTAACTGCTTAGGTCACTGGAGCAGTCCCAAAATATTGATATACATAACATCATATACAAGCTGAATCAAATCTATATGCATCATTATGATCCATCTGTTTTAGGGAAACTGCACATTTTTTTTTTGCATAACTGATGCAAGGGTGTAGCCTAGCCTAAGCACTGTAACTTCAGTCCCTCTACTTAACTTCTAATTTAAATAATGCTGAATTACTTCAAGTCCCAAAAATTTGGTTTTGGCGCTTTGGTACTGGAGTTTTGTGTAAGAAACTTGAAAATGAATGGAACCAGTCTGACTTAAAATTGACCAATCAAACATCTCAAGTCTGGACTTAACTTTATGCCTGACAAGCAACAAGCAGGCTTAAGAAAACTTTCATAAACCAATCTTTAATTGGGTGAATAGAAACTTATATAAAATCAGATTTTTTTTACAAGTGTATGTTTGCACAGACAAGTTTAAATAGCTTTCTTGCATTACTTACACATCAGGTCCAAGGAAATTTTCTGTATCTACTGTGACTTTCACCTCTTTCCCATTGGAAAGTTTCTGATATTTTGCTATCGCACCAGGAATGGCCTCCTGTGATACAGATAATATCTCAATTAAAGGCAGTTTGTCATGCAAATGAAAAATATGACAGAACTGGAATTATCTGAAATTCATTGGAAACAAAATTTAAAATTTCATTTATTCAGAGTCATCTCAGAGTTTGTTCTTTTCATAAGGTAAAAGACATTAAGGATTGGAAAGTTTACAAATGAAATTCTATTTGATTAATAAAATGATTTTAAATTAAAATTTTCATTTCACTTTCATTTCACATTTCATTTCACTAAAACATCCAATGTAGAATGACAACTTTTATAATGACCAGTTTCTAATTTCACTAAACAACTCAAGCTGTGACTTGTGAATGTCTGAACACTGTAACATGGGTCCCTATTCTTACCTGCTAATGGAGTTCATGCAAATTTTTCCTGTGGGATTATGCAATAAGATATTCAAAAGTCGTTGAATATCTTACTGCCTGGTTAGTATAGATGGTTTATTTCCTGGACAGTCAGAAGAAATCAGGGATTAAATTGGGACAGGAAGTATAGAGAATTTGCCTTTCAACTAGTACATTATTAATTTTACTGACTTTATCAAATCCTATCCCTGGGCTTTGTTTTAATGAATCTTTCTACCTTGATTACATACTGAAACACTGTTTTACCTAGCAAATACAGGGCTGCACAAATCCACCTGCCTCATGCATGGTACAAGCTCAAATTCAGCTTAGGCAAGATCAAGGTTGCAAGGTGCTTGCCCATGGGCTACTCCAAAGAACTGTATATGTACCCAAGTGTGTACCATGAAGATCCCGATCTACTGTCACATAAACTACCAACATTTCAGAGTCCTTACTGCTTGTTCTCAGAACTTCAGATGAACATTGTATTTGCATATTTTATGCAAACAAATTAATGAAAAGCCTATAAATAAATTACTTAATGTATTCAAAAAAATGCAAAATAATTTCATTTTAACCATTCAGTTCAAAATAGCCAGTATACATATCCTGTTAAAAGCACAATCCATGTTTTGATTATGATGTTGTATTCTATCAGAATTAACCATGCTACTAATACAAATTCCAAATATTAAGTGCACATTTGAGATGATATTACCTGATTACTGTAAAAAAGCTTCTCAAATACAGCCTATAGTCAAACATGCCAAGTCATCATCACTAAGCTGCTGGATGCAACCAAAATGGTGCGAGTATGTATCTATTTGAATTTAATTAACCTCAGCATAATAATGACTATATGGTCCCAATTAAAAGTTAAATTCCAAAGCTGTAAAAATTAACTGGACAAAAACTTTAGGGCGATAAATTCTCCCAAATGAATCTAAGCATGAAATACAACAAGAAGAGATATAAAAAGTCAATATATTACAATTCTGTAATATGTATAGAAAATAAAACATAAATGCTAAAAAGATAAAATCCTTAAAATAAATGGCCACAATTTGTTATATGAACTGCATTCCCTCAAAAAGTCTAGGATTTTCTCAAGTGGTATATCATCATTAAATTCCTCAATCAAATGTAAAAGTCAGGTAGTTGATTCTATATTTGAAAACAGGCCTGGGTCTATTTTGACTGCATGCATATTACTGTCATAACTGTCATCATAAAATTTCTATTAATTATGTTTTCAGGTGTACAAGTAATCAAAAGTACAAAATTGTTTAATTTTCTCTGCACAAAATATTAGATGACAAAATGTTTTAAAATGTTTTTATGGATTGAAGGTACTTGACAAAAAAGAGGGTATGTAAAATGAAATACAATACAATATTGATAGATATGTATAGTGTTACCTATTTGTTATTTATGAAAGACAATACAGTGTACACAGATATGTATGGTGTTATCTCTGATAAATATGAAAGACAGTACATTATACACAGGTACGTGGAGAGTTATCTGTGATAACTATGAAAGACAATACCGTATATATATATATATATATATATATATATATATATATATATATATATATATATATATACATAGTGTTGTCTGTGAGAAATGAAACAAAATACTGTACACACATGTATATGTGGTGTTATTGTGATAATTTTAAAGCCAATACGGTATACACAGGTATAGTGTTATCTGTGATAAATATAAAATTCAATATATTATACACAGGTATGTATAGTGTAATATGTGATAATATGAAAGACAATACAGTATACACAGGTATGAATAGTTTTATCTGTGATAAATATGAAAGACAATACAGTAAACACAGATATGTATAGTGTTATCTGTGATAAATATAAAAATCAATACATTATACACAGGTATGTATAGTGTTATCTGTGATAAATATGAAAGACAGTACAGTATACACAGGTATGTATAGTGTTATCTATGTTAATATGATAGACAATACAGTAAACACAGGTATGTATAATGTTTTCTCACCCATGCAAAGAGAAATCTGTCTGTTTTGTAATATTACTTTTCCTATCTTACTAGTTATCTCTAACCTGTCATCTCAGTTGTGGTGTGGACATGCTAGGAACTACTTTTAAAAAGAAACCCTTGATGTCTTCTGCTGTGCCTGATTGAGGTGTTATAAAATCAAACAACAAGAACAGATATATAACAAACAGAAATTCACTCATAAAGCAACTTAAGTCCTCTCCAATTTCAATAATACCATACAAAAGATTTACACACACACACACACACACACACACACACACACACACAGCTATTTGTTTGAGCTCCAGACACACAGGCAATACACATCACTGGCCACACAAAACCAACCTCTCTCAAGTGTTACTGCAAATCTGGCAAAAACCAGAAATGTGTTATGTCAAACTGGTTCTTCTAACTTTGTCAAACACCTACAATCCACCCCAGTTTAATCAAATATAATAATGTGATTGCAGATGAAAACTCCTGCTCTTACCAACCAGAGTGGTTCGTTAATCTGTTCACATGTTATTCCACAAAAAGATTTCCACGTAGCATATCATTGCACTAGTGATGGCAACACCTGCCATATTTCCAGGACAGAAAAATTAATAAAAATTTCCAAGAAAATCATGGATTAGAAATTTCCTGATGTCACTACACACTTCGTTAGAACTGAACCCAGTAGGCATATTGTACTGCACAGTATCATACCATTGCCTACCATGGAAAATTTTCCAACTTAGATCTGATGAAAGTTAGAACTTAACCATATAAAAGATAATTATTTATTGTCAATTTCAAAGGACATCCATTGATTAAATGTGATAATACAGTACTGTAATACCTGTAGTATCAAATGATTTTATGTTTCTATTTTCTCATGTGTAGAACTTGTGTGCTTAGGGTCAACAGGTCACCCCATGCCCTCATTAACATATTCATCTTCATGCATCTTTAATATAACAAGGACTCAACTGGTCCAGTGACAGCAAGTTCAATCTACAAAACAGAGATACACACTGATAAATATTACCTGAACAATATCAGTGTCTTGTTTGCAGCATCGTATAATTACTTCAGTTTCCAGCAGTTGACATAATCCCTGAAAATAAACAAAAATGCAGATAAAGGTTACCGGTATGTTACTTGGCTAATCTATTGTCATACCTCACTCAAAGCTTACATGTACCAATCCCTCTGGATTGCTGACCGATACTTTCACTGGCAAATGTGTGAATATCAAATGATGTATACTGTCAGCTTGTCAAAGAGTCAGGTCAAATGTCCATTACTAATCAGACTGCTATTATATATCCCGAACAAAACTCAAATCATTGTAAATTAAACATTTTCAACCATTTGTCATTAAAATTTCAGTATACACTAAATAATTAACACTAATTCACAATGTCTAGGTCACAATATAATATGAATTAAAATAATATGCTATGCTAATGAGATGGGCATGGTTATCTCTGCCTGGTGATATGTCAATTGTACATCCTGCTGGGGGGTGGGGTGGGGTCTTATTGATATACTCGTAAAATTCTTTTACCAATCTCAGTCTGTACAAAATAGAATCTTTTTCACTCAGCTCCAAATGGAGTAATGATCTTCTGCTGTAAAATCCAATTTTTTAAAAACATTTTTGGAAATTAATGACCAAAACTTTCCAAGTTTATATAAACATCTGAGTCAGCATTATCAAATCTTATTTCATTAGCAAAATTCTTATTTTGTTGTGAACTTCCAAACAATGGATATTTTCACAGCTCTTTATAATATCAAATTCTGTGGACCAGAGCTAGAAATGTTAGTTTTCAGACCACAGAATTATAAATAATAAGGGGGACCTGGATGTCTTACATCGAACAACGCCTATAATACTCACCTGGGCAATAAGTCCTTCCAGTACTATTTTGTACCTGGTCTTGTCTGTTGTGACCTGGGCTATTTTTTCCCTAGCCTCTTCCAGTACCTCCTGCCATGAGAAGAAACACCAATTTCAGATACAAAATGTTTGTGAAGTCATTGTTCATGACATAGTCACAGTAATATGAAAGCAGGGTTTCTCCCTTTTGTTACGTATATTTAATTTGCATTTATGTTATTTTAAAAAAATATATATTTTTATTTCATTACATGCTACTGTAATGCGGCATTGTGTGTTGGACTTAACCTTGTCCAAAATCAAGTTTAGATTCTGCTTGACCTGAATTGATATTTTTTTAAATTTTACTCTGTGAACAACTAATACATAGCTAAATTATTCTCTATGTGTATGGGTTTAATATCAGGATCATTATTAATAGAAGTAAATATGTTTGTTTGGGTCAGTCTAGGTCTAGGTTATTGGAATTCACCTGGTGTACCTGCCATAGTCCAGGTTCTATATGGTAATTTCAGAAATAGGTTTTTAATAATAACTAACATTTTTATTGTGTAAACATTAGAATCATTCTAGAAGGTTATTTTCCATTAGGTAACAGGTTGTTTTAAAAGCAAATGCTAATTATGACCTGAGGTCAAGTAGAGGACTATATAATCTTGTTTGTGAAGGAAAAATTCATTCATGCTTTAAGATCTAGCACAATCAAGTTGTATTACATGTTGTTTCCAGTATTTCATTTTGGGCTGGAATTTATTTCATCAACTTATTGAATTCAAGTGATTATTTTCTCTGGAAATACAAAAGTGTTCTGACACAATTCTTGGACAGAGATATTCACTGGAATCTATAATAAATTCAAATCTGGAATTATATTACTGTGATTAAACATAAGACTGTTGACACATCAGTTTTATACATGTTATGACAGACACATCAACACCTTCAGCTTTGGATTTAATTTGGACTTATACTAAATTTTTTCAGGACTTTAAATTATTAGGACTCGTGTCTGTAATTCTAGGATTATTGTGGGATTTAATTCGAAATACCGAAAGTTCTTTTTTCCATTTTCACTTTGTATTCTAGGAAAAATAAATAATTTCTTGAATTTTACAAAGCTTGTTGCTTTTCACTCTTTTCTGTTACTTAGTTTAAGAGCATAGACTCATAACACCTTTATGTCCACCTATCGTCGACTCAATCCCCATGGCACATTTAGCCTACAAGTGACCGTTGCATGTTCAATCATCACTTTTAATTTTGTCCACACACACACACACACACACACACACACACACACACACACACTCACATGATGTGAGTGAGCCAGTCATGGGGTGTAGAGTATCATCTGGATGGAAGTGCCCCAAAGAGTTCCAAAAAAAAGGCAAAACCCCAGCCTTTGATACTACTCTGCTGTGATTGTAGAAACAAAATCCTGCAAATTGTACTTATTCAAGCAATCATATGGTAATGATCACACACACACACACACACACACACACACACACACACACACACACACACACACACACACACACACACACACACACACACACACACACACAGCGAGATCACTGAATGAATGAATGTCTTGATTGTAACTATACTATACCAACAAAAGCCCTGTACTGATTTTCTCTACAGCAATACACTATACTACACAGTGTGGTATAGTTTCAATAGCATGTTATTATTTTGTACTGACAAAAGAGGAAATATAGTCGAGTTGTGAACATTTTTGTATTGAAGAAATGCCTGTGGCTGTTTATATTCAAACTGTTCAGCAGTAGCCAGGCTACTGACTCCCAAAGTATACTGAAAGAATTAATGGAAGTCTGTAACAGTGGTAAAAAACTGCCGAATGAGATCCAACAAGTTTTATAAACGTTCAACAAATAATTTCCCTGAATACAAAATGAAAAATGTAAAAAGAACTTAAGATACTGTGAAATAAATCCAAAAAATCCTAGAATTTCGAACACAAGTCCTAATGATTAAATTTCTGTGCAAACTTCAGTGGCGTTCTAAACTAAATATAACACTGGAAGTGTTGATGTGCCTTTTGTGGCCTGTATCATAGTGATGTGCCAACTGTCTTTTGTTGAATCACAATAATATAATCCAAGAATGATTCCTTATTTGAAATTTCACTGTAAATCCATGTCTCTGTTTCCAAGATTGTTATTTTTGAGCACTTAGAATTTCTACAGAAGAATCACTTAACTAAGTAATGTGAATAAGTAAATTCAGCCCAAATGAGATACTGAACACTACAGCAATACAACTGATTCTACTCCGATCTTACATCTTACATTACAAATAAACAATTTGTTCCAGTAACAAGACTATATAGTCCTCTACCTGACATCTGGTCACAATTAGCACTTTCTAAAAACAACTATTACATAATGGAAAATTTGATTCTGGAAGGTTCCAAATGTTTACAAGATGAAATCTTATTTATAATTTGAAGGTCTGTTACAGTAAAGAACATGGAAAACATAATGTCCTTGAGTCAGACCAATATAAGTGAAGACGTGAAATTGGTAATAAGGCGTTTTAAATCATGCTTGCTGTGCAAAACAATGGGCATAGTGACCAAGATGAACGCTACATCTGATTAAATGAAGTAGCCTTAAAAGACCTAATAGGTTGAATTAAATTACTGACTCAGGCTGGCTGTTTAGAGATATGTTTTTATTGTATTACCCTACCACTGTCAGGCCTTCTAAATATGAACAGAACATAAACTTGATATGTGTATTAATAATGTGTCATATATTGTAGCCTGTGTATTGTGAATCATATCAATATGACAGAATTGTATTATTTGACCCCTAGTAGGCAACAGTACATTCCAAAAACAGCGAATTGCAGGTACAGATTTTAAAGTAACCAGGCTGTGTGTGTGTGTGTGTGTGTGTGTGTGTGTATGCATGTGCATCCTCAATGTGGATACTGGGGACAATAAAAAGCAGATATTCGCTCTGGCAAAATTAGGTTGGTAAATTACCCAACTGCTAGTGTTGAAGGAATGACATGAAATAGGAAGGTACTATGTAGTTAAAAGTTTCAACAGTACACAAGTACAATACTGACCATACAGTGTTGAGTACATATAAAGTAGAGAAAATGGTAAACATATTTTTTCTTAAAAATATAAATCTTTAGGAATATTAAAGATTCAGAAAAAAAGAAAAATACATGTTATATATGATAGACAATTTAAAGATGTATAATTTCTTTAAAAGGAAATTTTAAAAAAAAAGTACAGACAAGAGGTTAAATATTTTAAAAACACAATGAGAAAACTATCTAATTACAAGTACAATTTCCTTTCTGTATTCTCAGAAAATTATGAAATTATCCTCTGAAAGCTGACCAGTTATGAAGTACATGTACTGCATATAGTTACAAGTCCAGTCTAACTGCAATTTGCATACTCCCAGATCTGCTATTACATAATGTGCCAGCAGATCTGGGTTTATGTAGTTTGTTTGGAGCAAGAAGCAGAAGAGCACAAAGATGGTAATACAACTTTTACCCCATCTGATTAGAGGTTTATTGGAAAGGTTTTGCTGCAAAGAAACATAATTTAAATTTATTGACACCATTTTTGTGATGATTTATCAGTCAATCAATCGGGTAGGCCGAGTTCGTGATCCATTAATTGTGCAGCATTTTTACCTTTTCAAAAATTGAGTAAAAGTAGTTTTGAAAGATCATTGACCGAGATATAACTGGTCTAGTATGACTAGATTTTCAATGGATGGATTTTCTGCTGATAAAATGTCATGATCTGCCATGAAAGACAACCTATCTCAAGAGACCATGATACTGTGGCAGATGGGGGTGGTCCGTATATTGCATGAATCAACCATAAACGTTCCTTCAATCATATAGTCAGTTTTGAGTACAAGTATTCCGCAATTATAAATCATAATTTGTACATTTCTAAAGCAATGTGTGTGTACATATCAGAGTGAAATTAGTTGGGAAGTGTGGTGATAAGTGGCAGTAGTGTTGTCAATAGAGCACTAGTCTGAGAAGTGGCAGTAGTGTTATCAATAGAGCCATGGACTGAACAATCAGTTCTGTTTGTTATGATAGGGACCATGTAGCTTAGGAGAGGGACCACAGAAAGGGACAAAAGCCGTATCAGCAGCTGCGCGTCAAACATAGGTAGAATTATAAACTGGCTTTCAGTGTGAAAGGATTAAGTGATCTTTCTCTGTTTTAATTGTTATTTAGGTTATTGTTGTTGTTGTAGGGTTTAACGTCATTTTTCAGCACAAGATAGGCTATACATGGCAGCCAGTATAACTGGTGGAGGAAGAACCCTGGTAAACCCCATGAAGAACCACCCACCCACGAGAAGTTACTGGCAAGCTTCCTCACATACCCACACTAGCTGAGCATGAGACTCAAGCCCACGCAGACAGAGGTGAGATGGCAGTGATCCGGAACGGTGAGTGCTTTAGACCACTCTGCCACTTGGGGCCCCAGTTAAGGTGTATTTCTACAGAGAAGTAGGAATTTTCTTGTGTAATGCAACAGAAGGGTAGAGGAGTGTGTATAGTGTAAATTGTAAATAAATGTCAGTAGGAGGTTTGTTTTATGGATTTATTTTTGAATCTGTCATCTTGCAATAAATAAACAAATTAGAATTCAAATTATATAAAGTTTCTTACCTTAAGGTGATCCTCCCTTGCCTTTAAAATTCTTAATCTTGACTGGTTATGTAGGGTAGAGATTTGACTGAAGCAAAAGAAAATTTTCAGAAATGAGTTTTATGCATCTGCAATAAATTTCACATACTCCAATTGCAACCCTATTAAGTTCAAGGGCAAACTCTTGTGAAAACGTGTCAAAACTCATTACCTTTCAAAAGACGGGGTAGAAACCGTATCAGGTATTTTGCATATATCCCAAGACTGAGTAGAAATCTGATGAGGTATTTTGCATATAAAGGTAAATCAAAGTACTGAGAATACAATAGGCTAGGAGGGTGCAGAATTTATTACATACCCCTTTAATCTTACATGGTTGATCTGGTATTCGCCACAGATGTTCAATCCATATCACACATTCCATATCGCACATTAAAATGTCTGTATCGCACACCCAGTCTACTTTTATTAGTTAAAATATTAAATAATAGTCTACTAATAAATTAACGGATAAATGTTTAATTTTATACATTTTAAATTATTTAAAAAAAGACAACACCACTTGTAATTTTAAGAAATGCAGTTATTTTTGGTGAAAATGGCCACTTTTGGCCCTGGGGATAATGGGAGAGTAGCGAAGAGCAGTTTAAGCGCATTTCATGGTATCTAGACCAAGAAATTAGAATTTATTGAGGTGGACGACAATATGTTGGACAGAATGTTTCACAATCAGTTATCAGATGAAGCTGGTGCCCAAAGTGACATTAAACACAAGAGAGAGAGAGAGAGAGAGAGAGAGATAGAGAGAGAGAGAGAGAGAGAGAGAGAGAGAGAGAGAGCAAGTACTTTACCGCTAAAATCTTGTATTTAAATTTTTAAAAATCCAGACAAAGTAAGAAAGACTTATGGAATCATGTCAAGATTCAAGGCATGGTTAGAAATGCCCCACGTTTGGGCAAAGCTTTACCCCATGTTTAATTCCCAAGAGATATTCCACAATGTAAATCATCTAAAATACCAAACATAGCTAAAATTCCATTAAAGCTTCAGAGTTTCAAAGATATGGTCCGCTGAACTATATTTTTGTAGGAAGTGGATGGACTTACAATTCATCTATTACAATTACTGAGGAATCAAATTTGTTTAGTAAATCTGAGGATGAAACTGACAAATATTTGCAAACATAAAGATATACATAGCACAGAGAGCAGTAGCCATTTTGTTTTTTACCCAAATTAGAAGTATTACATCAGTTATGTACAATATTACCAAGATCATTGTGGGACACTGACAGAAATGTATTTTTACATTATCAAATTCTCATGACTGTTGAAGTAGAAAATAAAGAGAAAAAAACAGATCAATATTAGAAAATTGTTTAGAATTTTCTTGTTAAAATATATTCAAATCAATATTAAAAATCTAGTCTGCATGTTAAAAAGATATCAAATCTTTCATTTTTTGATATTATTCTTGAATTTTCACTTTAAGTTCACTTCATCAATAATTTCTTGTATTAATTGAAAATATACAAATAGAGAGTTTGAATGATAATAAATGAGCTTTCTGTATAAATGTATCTAATTACTGTTAGTCTGTAAAATTTGCTCTGAAATGTGCTTGGAAGTAGAGTGTATGTATTTAGTATATGGAGCATAAGAAAAGGGATCACTTACTGGTCCAAAATTTATGTTCCATTTGAGAAGAAAGGAAAAAATTTACTTGTCTGTGATTGTAGATTAAATCCATTCATATGTCCCATACAAGATTTTTAAAAATTCAAAGCTAAAGAGTAAATCCATATTTGAAATACAGACAGACCGATATTGCAACTGCAGTTTATATAGGCTTAGCCACAGTTAAATACATTTATACATGTTGAGGATTGTACACTATTGTTCATAAAAAGCCAAATGCCTAATTTATTTTTTTTAAAGTATACATTACATTTTTTTAAAAGAACATGTGAAAAATGGGGATATGTAATAAATACAAAACCACACAAGTGTTTTGTTCCGACTCAGAAGAAAGAACTCATTTGATATGGTGTAGGAACATAGCCTCAACCTCACGGCCTCGACATTCCTACACCGTTTCAAACTTGTTCTTTCCACCCAGTCTAAACAAAATACATATGTAATTTTGCCTATGTCTGGTTATATCAAACAAGATCGACGAGATGAATATAAACTTGTGAGATATGGATAATTCTGTTCCTTTTTTATGACAATAAGCAACAATATCATTTCAAATACACATAATCCTTAATATAAATGTTTTAAACCTTTTCTCCTACTCTGCTGTAAACTGAGCGGAGAGAGAAGTCATTCTGCCCAATTTCAAGGCTACAGCATGGACTCTGCTCAAGGGAATTTCAGTTTGCTGAGGGTATGGCCTAAAGAGGTTTAATGTATAAGAGAGATTTGATCTGGTTTGGTGTTTTACAGTACAGGAACACATGGAGGTTATTTAGTGCAAAGGCAATTGAAATCAAGTTCCTTGTCATGGTACACACCACCACAGTCAACCTGGTACTATTGAACCAGTGAATATCAAGTAAATAGATTAACCATAGCAACTTACCACAATCAACTCTCCTATTGCAGGAGGGTCTCATAAAGTACCCCCCTCCAACTGAGACGACATTTAACAATACATACAGTGCCAAAACGTTTCCTTATTAGTTAAATTACTAAAATATACCTTTGTGTTATGGTTTCATACGCTAAAATTAGGAATACAATTGAGATAAATAATGCTAATACTAATACTAATAATAATACTAATAATAATACTAATAATAATACTCCCCTGCGGTCATCAAGATGAACAAACTACTGTAAATACAAGAGGAAAAAAAACAACTCACCCCCAAAAAACAAACAAGTAAAGCATGCTTAAATACATTTGGCGTAAAACCACACAGTGTATATGAAATGCATTAATAGAATAAACTGGAGTGTATTTAACACAATAGCAGTGGTGGTGATATTGCCTTTCTCTAAAGAATATAGGCACCATCTTTGAGCTACAATATAGAGCGATATCTGAAATATCACTTCTCATCAACATGCTCAATTCTCTACAAAAGAAAAATACTGCATGGTAAATTCTATATTACAGGGATCATACATGTTTTTCTGCTATTGATGTTCTCTGAATATTGAAACCAGAGCTCAGAGGGTGAGGGTTTCATGACACCTAAGGAATTTGGCAAATGTTGACACAAAAAAAAAACATGTGACTGCTATTCTAACATAAAACTTAAAACAACTTTGAAATTTGTAGACGCTCTACAAACAGAGCTACCGCGGCTCCTGATTAGAGATCAATGCCTCTTAAGTGACAGTGCCAATCTTGCATGTTTGCTTTACTTAATACCTTGCCAGGGTGGCTTAAACATCCAGTCAGCAGATTCAAAATGGTTCATATACATGAACATATCACAAGCAAATCAATTTAAATGATTTACTGAGAAATAGACACTTTATCAGATCTTTACGCGCATTATCACTCATTTTTATCAAATACCGGATGTTTGACAGGTAAATACATGAAATTCCAGAGATTCTTAACACTATTAAAATACAAAGACATGCAAATTATTGTGAAGCAGATTTGTTGAGCATCCTTGTTCTGTGCACTGTGATTTTTATCGCAATGAGGGAATAGGCTGTATAAGGGCAGGAGAATATGTCACATCTTTCTATTAAAAAGTTTCTCTCTTCTTTGTAACTGGAATATACAACAATATAGCATGCTTTCAGCCAATACACACACAGAATGCAGGGTGATGAGTGTTTTGTTTTGGGTGTTGCTTAGAATGGGTGTTGCTTAGAAAGGGATCAGTATAATAACACACCAGGGTATATGTGACCATATTCATATATGACATATAACAATGCTGCACACACATTGCTATGTAAAAATATGTGAATATTATCATAGGTGTCATTCAATTTCTGAAGTAGGAGGGGATTAAAGATAGCAGATGGGAATATTTTCGAAGCGTGACAGTGCATTATCAGTAAGTAAATATGTATTACATTTTCTTCCGTAGTTCAACTTGTTTTTCCTTCTTGTCATAATATTCCATGATTTTAACTCGTTGCTGTTGAAGAAGTCGATCCTTCTCAAGATTGAAGTCTTCTTCTGCCTGTAAATACCGTATACGTCTAGCCGATTATAAATAATGATAATAATTAAACTGCTGGATGCACTGGTAAACTGACACGTTCTTCATGGCTTAGACAGGAAAGTTAAAATGACCATTGACAATATTACATCTTTTCTTCATGTGTGTGTGTTGAAGGTAAGTACCAGTCAAATGTATAAAAGTAGTTTCCTTTACGTAAATTAAATACATTTCTTTCACTTCAGGATAATAAATAAAATGCCAACCAAGCTTATAGTAATAATTCTATTTTATGTAAATTCAATATTTTTTGACTTCATGGTATATGTAAGATATGCATTTAATTTTTGTTACATAATGTTTAAGAAGAATATAAAGATTAATATTATGCTTCATGTTGTTTCCTTCAACACATATGTGATAAATCACTTCAAGTACTGTAACAACTGTTTTATTTTGGTTATCATGTCAAGACAGTGGTACCAAGTTATATCCTGAACTGTGTTATAATAAGGGGCAATACCATGGAGAGCTGTATGTATTTCCATTCCAAAGGAGTTTCTTAAAATATCAATTAATCTGTGTCCAAAATGACCATAATAACTAGCATCAAAAGAAATAAAACTGAATGTACTTGTCTCAGTAAAATACTGTTTTAAATTCAGAAAACAAAGCACAAGAAAATTTAATGAATTGCTGCCCCCTCCCTACTTTAGCAAGGTCATCACATAAAGTACACAGTCATGAAATCTGTGACCTTTGAGACAGAGTTGATGTGTTGCTAGGCAGATATGAAAAGTAACTGTTTAATGAAGAGCATTTAATTACAAGTGCAGAAAAGGATCTAAACAGTGACCAGTGACCTTAATGATAAACCCTTGATTGTATGTAATACATGAGATAATATGCTGTATTTTCTGAAAGCAGTTCTGGTTTTAAGATGTATCAAAGGAGATGTTTCAGATCACATGACTAAGTTATTCGAGAAAAAGTCTTCTCCCTGTAATCTAAGATTGAATTTTAACAACATTTAGAATTACCAAAACCTTGCATTAAACAATTCAAATGAAGTCTGCAGTATTCAGGGGCAAAAATATGGAACTCACTTTCAGTGGAGTTGGAAAACCAATATTCAATTCCAGCTGTGCTGATGTTGCTGATATCATTGTGGTAGTAGGTGGCATTGTGTTAGCGATAATCTGTTTCAGCTGTGTGGTTATTTCTGTATTCAATATTATCTATATGGCAGATTCTAAATGTGGTGCTGGCATCGTCGGCGCGGGTATATTTGTGTTCTTGTGATACCGATAATAAATATCCCTGACCTCAGCAAATTCATTATCTGATATTGCACCGTCGTTTAACCCCGCTGACAATATCGACAATATATATTTATACATGCATATGGCACCGTATACGTTATTTCTGTGTGCTCATGTAATTTTTTACTGGAATATGTAGATATTTTTTTACATTATTGAGGATACCAGCAACTACAACAACACCAACAACGATTCCAACCACGGGCAGTAACACGTGCATTACTGATAATGTGCCGATTAATGTCGTTATTCCAGCCACCAGTGAGGATACTGCTTATACAACATTGTCAATAATGATGACTTGTCTGTGATATTCTGTTTTTGCTTTGTCATGTGCTTGACAATGATTTCTTCCACGATGCCTCCCATGCACACGCTTGATTATACCAAAAAGACTGTGTGGGATTCATTATGGTATATACTAAGTTACCAATTGAGGTGTTTACACAATGAATACCAGACACCACCAATACATCGTTGCGGTTAAGTATTTATCTGTTGGTTCCAGTATGAATGTTTCCTCGGTATTTTGATTTAACATGACTGACACAGTTACGAAAAATATATCAGTGGAATGATACCATGGAAATGTGGTGAATATCCTAAATCACACAGCGCTAAACAAAGACAGCCTGTACACCTAGGTAACCAGAGCAGTATGTTTGATGGAGTTGTTTTGTCGTGACCATGTTGCTGATCCAGAAGCTACTGTGTATACCGTGTTGATGAATGGAGTCGTATGAATTACACCAGTGGTAATCGTTCGATTTTTTTGGAACTGTCATCGAGTTGTCTGTTAATTTCAGAGAGCCTAATGTCAACGACATTTGGAAATCCAAAGAATCCACTGATGAGTCTATCTGTTTCTGCAAAATTTGTAAACTTGGTTACGTGATTGCTATTCTCAGATCTATTAACAAGGTCCTTATTGTGACGTCATTGTTGTCCATGTATTTCTTCATTGCAACGTCATCATCCGATTTTGGTTCTTTCACATTACCAATACTATTTCCACCCATGCTGAGTTCACCATTCATTGTATCACCGGCTTTAGCAACACGTCTACTGACATCACTGCGGATAATCGTGAGTGATACGCCTGAGTCATTTTTATTTTTCCATTGCCAGTAAATACCACAATGTTATTGTTGGTCGCACCTGAAACTTGCAGGATAATATCACCCCATTTAATATTTCTTGTCTTTAGGCACCCATGTTGATCCCGAAAAACAACTTCATCTGGATCAATCCCAGCGAGACATAAAAGATAAGGAAGTTGATCTCGTGTTGCATATGCTGATAGATCAATGTCACCCTGGGCCTAACCTTTAGCAGATCTTCCGTAAATATATACCATTATAAACTATTAACCTGTTTAAAACCACGGGCAGTATATTCGTGCAAGACCTTATGTGGCGATGCTGATGACCTTGACACGTTGTTAATTACGGCAAGTACTTCTAGACCACATATTGGTGGATCTGTTATTGTCTGCATTGGTAATGTTAAATACCAGATTGGAGTGCTTTGCACTCTGCTAAATAATCTGCTGACATATTTTAAAAATTCTCTCAGTGGTGCCAACCTATATGAATCAAAATAAACAATGCTATATGGGTCAACCACATATGCAACCCAATGAGTACCTGGACCAGAACGGCCATCAAGATTAATGATACCAGTTTCAACGCAGTTTGGTTTGACTGGTAACTGATCGCGTATAAAAACGCCTCTGAAGTTTTTTATGCTTATTCACGCAGCATCAAGTAAATCAAAATTGGACATGGGGAGCTCTAATGAAGCATCCCCGGCAGTCTCAAGCCTTGACTGTACCATGTTTCTGGTAATCTTAGATCCCATCCCTTTTTTTTTTGAGGTCTTTAATCCATGTCCAGTTGCCTTTCTCAGCACCATGCCAGCAGCTGTTCCAACAGCACTGAGTGCAGCTGCTTTTATAACAGCTGGAGCTGCAGAGGCAATGAGCGCTGGTATCACAACTAGCAGCAGAAATATGCCACTGGTCTTTGCTGTGTAACTGATCGTATTTACGGAAAGATCAAGTCGCACACCAGTTTTTTATTTCTTAGTATCATTGTAGTGTTTGAGCTGATGTTCACTCCACGATAATTTATTTGGGCCCTGCAATGCCGCTGATTTCAGAGATATTTTCGCCCCATAATTCTTCTTTGACGCCGATTGCAGCTTTTTAATCTGACCAGGTGTCAGAGTAACATTGACGTGATATGACATTATAATATCATGAATGCTCTGATTACATGTTTGGAAAACACTTACATGTTTGGAAAATATTTACATGTTTTGTACAGATGCATCAATAACTCTCATTCATCCAAAAACACCTTCAAGCAACACTGTTTTGTCTGGCAGAATAACAGCAATTGCTCTTTAACCACCAGCCAGCACAGGATTAAGAGTATATGTCAACGACAGATTGTCTGAACAAATCTAGGTGTTCCAACAAAAAGTAATAAATCGGATACAATGTCAAGAAATCCCACTGAGATATCTGCAGTCCAGGATCAACATTCTGATCATGCCCCATAAATCTCATCAGATTATGATATGCCTGTGCTACATTGTTTTGGTCAAAATTCAGTATTATGTCTTCGGATGCTTCTTGATGTTCATTTATCCTCAGCAAAACCGTAGACACTGCTAATCTACCAAACACCACTGGGTTTGCTGTCTGATCATTATACCTGGTAGCATGCTGAAATGCCATGAATATATGTTGTGGTGCTGAAATTCCCAACAGTGATGCGATATGCCATGAAAATGATCCTGCTGTGCCTAGAGCTGTGTCTGTGGTCATTGTCAGCCACGACAGCATTGATTTACCACCACTATCCATGAATGATAGCAAAAGCACTTCTTCTGACACTGATGGAGACAGCGTTGGCATCCATAATGCTAGTTTTATTAGTGTTACTTTACCAGCACCACCTCCTCCAATCCCAGCACGCCAGATAGCATCGTTGTCTGTGGCCCTTCGAACCAGTGCAACCGTGTGTTTTGCTGCAAAGATAATTTTTCTAACATGTCTACAGAATCCGAAGATAAATGACAGTGGTATCACACATGAAAATCCACCCTCTGCGTTAACCTGAGATCGTCATGCTGTGAACCCTAAGTTGATTTCTGGATTGGCTCTCTGCAGTGTCGAAGCAACACCCACCCTGGAAAGGGTATCATTCAAACTGGTTGTGGATCAACAATGCTAGCTTGTGTTATTTGTACCATGAAATACTGCCTATCATCAGGGTTATCAGTAATGTCCTTCGCGAACATCACTGATGGGCCGGCGGACCATGAATAGTCATGGGAGTATCTTGCAAGACCGAAAATTGTTGTAGCAACATCAAGGTTATCGAGGCATGCTTTGATTTCTCTACCATCAGTGACATATCTGGCACTGTTAAACAATGCCATAATACCATTGTTAACAAATCCACATCGTTCATTTGCAGCATATGTGGTATCATCATTTTTTACCGTGAACTTCAATAAATGCCTTGGCAGGCAAGAAATAACTTGATGTATCTTGGACTTGTGGTTCGATTTGTCCAAATTGGTCTGGCTCTCGTGCTTGATAAGAATAATATTGATAATCATGTATCGACTCATCCTTGAATATGGATGCGTCTGTGTCAAATGCTGGATTGGACATGCACTTGAACATTTTATTTTAATTCGTTGTTGTCTAAAACGATGTTCTAACGCTGATCAATATTGCCGACTACAATGGGCCAGACCACTACCCACTATTAGGTTTGTGCTTATATTTTTTTCGATCTCATCTGCAGATTGTTTTGTCAGAGATGGCCCGCCAGCTAATTCTTTCAACCGCTCGTTTGCAGCTTGATTTATTATTTTACTGACACTTGCTGGCATCACTTTGGTACCTGCTATTAGGTTTGTGGTTATATTTTTTTGATCTCATCTGCGGCTTGTTTTGTCAGCGATGGCCCATCAGCTAATTCTTTCAACTGCTCATTTGCAGCTTGATTTATTATTTTACTGACATATGCTAGCATCACTTTGCTGCTAGGCAGTTCTATTGGAATGCTCAGTTTTCGTGATACTAATTGTGCGAGTCTGTCTTTGATCACCAAGAATGCTTTACCAATAACATCACCAACAGCGCCAATATCATCAACTTTGATGGTTTTCATGCCTAATTATTTGCAATCGGGATAGCTTTTGAGCCTATCCTTCTAAATAAACCTTGAATAACATTGCTGAGTCCATCTCCATAGATCGCGCTACAAACCGGTAATAGAGTGAATTTATCACCCTGACATTTTCAGTTACATTGGGTATTGTGTATAATCATGTTATTTTGTTCTCACTGATCTAACTGATCACTCACTGTAGTAATCGTTGGTAATTTCATCGGTCAGTGCCCAATAGACACTGCTGTTCATGATGCCACCAGTAAATAAGCGCTAACAAATATCAGCTGCTTCATCAATGATTTTGTGGGAATTGTTGCTGGCTCATCTTCCACCAATCAGAATTTCCAGTTGATCAATATCAGCAACGATGTTATTTGGACAAAGTTTATCCTGAATCACTGGTGAGGTCTGTTATTTATGAAGTCAGTTGCAAATGGCAAGGCCACTTCCGGCTGCTTCTTCTTCCTCAATACGCGGTGGTCTGAATGATGATTTTTTGAGTGATAATATATCACCAGGTAATGGTGCCTTTCTAGCTTCTTCAACCGGTTTCTCAAATTCTTCAAATTCATCCTTATATTTACCTCTGATTTGATTTATACCATGGTACTTTCAAAACACAAAACTAGTCCAGTTTTTTTTTAACATCGGTGGTCTCTGGATCTAATAGGTCATGATGAGCTGGATATCCTGTTGCAGCAACTGCTAACGGGTTTTCTCGCAGTAATTTACAACCTTCTTTGGTAAACTGGGCAGGCTGGTTTTTTTTAACAGATTCTGGTTCTGGTGAAACAGGATCCCTTACATCACCAATCTCAGCACGGGCTTGATCAGTACCCTCTATTTCTTACTGTAACTGTGGTTGAGCAGCAGCTATTTCAGCTGAAAGCTCTCTGTGAACTTTTGGGGGGGTTTCTTTCCGCTATTTTTCCAGTTGATTTAGCGGTTTGCTCCAACAATGGAAGAAGAGCTAGCTTTTGCGGCTGGTTTAAATAACTGTTCTGTACCCTCCATAAATTCCACATGAGCTTCCTGGCATTTTTGCTGCTGCTGTTTGACAGAATCACATACTGAAAGATATTCTTAATTGCCTGCAGTCATTCTCGAGCTAATTTCTCTGTATGAGAGTTCCATAGTTAGTGCAGAATCACTCATGACTATTATTACAACAACGATTTAATTACAGATCACTAAGTCAGCCAACATAAAAGATTTCAGTACACACAGTAACATATTTTTTCAGCTACAGCAAATAGCCGGAATTCCAATTCGACTCACAATATAGAAATCCCCACGTCACATGTCAAATACCTATAATGCACTGAGCCGCTAACACGTAGTTTTCCCACGCACAGGCAAACCTGTTATGATTATACAACAGACATGATTTAAAATTCTCTATTTAGTAAATGCACATTTAATTTTGATCAGTTTGTCTGTACTGATAAAACTCTGTGATACCTCTCCACGTGAAGTTTGTTTTAAATCCATCAGCACAGATTTAAAGTCTTATCAGCTGTGTGTTTGTGTGTGTGTTGGATTGGATGAGCTGTGATCATTGGAACTTGTGTTCAATGTGGTGCAAAGCTCATGTTTGTGAGAATCTCTGGATCTAGGTCCACTGGTACATGCAAATGCATTAGTGAAGATACTGTGAACACCTAGAAGCAAATACCACATTTCTTAATACAATTACTGTAGGTCTGATTCTAACAATCAACCAAAAACTGAAGAAGCTGCAAGTTACTGACATGATTTTGTGTACCAAGCATCAAGCTCTGTCCATGCACGTCAATGTACTGATATAAATCCCATCCATAACTTAAATGTGACAAGTCCTACACTCAAAAAATGAATTGCAAGACAGATCATCAAAGGTGGTATGAAAGCTAAGATCCTCATTGGAGGTGACACTGTAATATAATGAGACTATCCACTGTGTCCGCCACATACTACAGTTGGAAAGCTAAAGCCGCTGTTAAAAGGTAAGTAAGCACAGGAAAGGTCATTCAGCGGGCTGCTCGAGAGTGGTGAACTTAACAAGTGTTTGGGGCATCATTGGACATTTCTACAATCAAAGGTCATTCTCAAGAATGGTTGAGATGTAGTACGGCTGTGTATATGTATATGTTCTTCTCATACATTCAGCAATGCAATCCACCTCATTAACAAACTTTACTTTGAATACCACTTGTCTCAGCCCTTTTCTCAGTCGTGTCCTCCATTTGCTAGCTACTATTTTTCATGGGAAGCAACCTATGTTTTCTTCTGCTCTGCGTAAAGAAGTTGTTTTTATAAAGAACATCAGGGGTGGTACAATAGATTCCCTGTGTCTACTTTGAGGAGGGAAAATAAAATTGAACCAATAACAAGTTTTCTGAAATTTTTATTACATTGTTATGTCAGGCTAGTAGGTCAATACTGAAACTGTCATTCCCTGAAAACAACTACAATAAATCTTAATTCAATCCAGTTTTTGAGAGATAATGATTTACTGAACATGTAATTGGTAATTAAAATTAGACAAAACTTAAGATTATTTTTCCAATTTTTTTTCAACAAAATAAATTCAAATGGAAATGCATATACCTTGGCATAAAGTTTCTCAGCTTCATCGTTACCCTCTGAATCAATGATATCCATCATATGCTTGATCTGTAGAGAAAGAAAAATTTTAAAAAACTATTTTCCCAACAATACAGTGCAGGTAGGAAGAGATATGGATTTATGATCAGCCTTATGAAATGT
>JAECUM010017595.1:0-55169 GCA_016617855.1 Megalonaias nervosa
TGTTTTGCCTAGGTGAACAAAATTTCTCTTAAAATAATACATTTTTACAAATTGGTACTGATACAAACTTTGATAAACCCATCATTTAAATTTTAGGATTTTATAAATTAATATGTTGAGATGATATAAAGGGTAATCTGATGCCTCTGATTGTAGATAACAAATAAAAACATCCAAATTAAGACTAACAATGAAGATAATACTTTATAAACGCTACAGGTCCTAACTGTCCACCTCAAGGACTACCCATTTATTTTGACTTAGAAGGTTTCATCTTCTTAAAAGTTCTTCACAATTTTTTCTTTATAACTTAGAAACTAACAACAGTGGGCACTAAACTAGTATTGTGCTTAAAATGCCATTAAATCCTATATATAGATGCATGCATACATACATACACACATACATACATAACATACATACATACAGACAGACATACAGACAGACAGACATGAAAAAAGATGGAAAATAAACTTCATCAATGATTAGTAATGTGTTAAGCACACTTGAACAAAACTACATGCTCTGACATGGTTCACTCCAGGCAACAAGACATTGGGTGAACCAGTCTTACAGCATGATTTTGTTTGCGTGTTAGAGTGCTATAATGCTTTAGAAAAGACAGTGGTTGGCAATTAGCGAGAATACTGCAAACTTCAAAATCATCCAATATTATCAACTGAGTTGCTTTCATTCATAGCAATATACAACTACATAAATTTGTTAAGGCAAAATATATGAAGTTTTATGACCCAGTAAACCTCCTATTGACCCAGCTGAGGTCAACATAATAGGTTTACTGGTTTATAGCATGTAATATTCACTGAATCCAAAAAGGCTATATTTAAATTTAACTCATTTTAGAAAATCCATTCAGACCAATGACGCCAAATAAATATGGAAATGTCACAAATTACCAAATATTTTATCCTGTGAAATAGTGTCTGCTGAAAATTTTATATTGACTTCGACAAGCCTGATCCTATATTGAGCAGGATCTTTAAACTTCTACACAATTTTATTGTAATGGGATGACCATTGAAATTGGGGGGGGGGCAGAGATTTTCCTTCGAACCAGAGTATTTTGGGGTCATTGTTACCTCAAGCTAATTTAATGTTTTTAAATTAATTATACATATATAATTAATTCCTCTTTCTACAAATAAGAACAAGAATGAATATTGTCTTTCATGCTATTTGGTGGCTGGACAATTTTCCTCCAAAATTCCCACCCTCTCCCACCACCATCACTACCAGAAAATTAAATGGTTGGTCCCTAAGATTCTTACTATTTGTATTTATGTCTGTATTTATTGATTTGTTAGATTTTTATTGATTACTTATTTGATTATATGGGATGGTTCTTGGGAAAATATTTTCTGAAACCAAATAATTAGCAAATTATTGGGTGCAGGCATCATAATAAACTAAAAAAATTTTAAAGCTGCATTAAAAATCCAAATCATGCACACACACACACACACACACATAATGAACTATATTCATTACATTTTATGGTAGTTTAGTTTCATACAATGACCTCCATGAAATTTCTTAATATAAGCAATTCTCAAGATATTTATGCTGTGTTTAGGAATTAGAGACGGGAATAATTCTGTGTATTAGGTGTTAAATGGGTCCTGTTTTGTAGTACTTGGCATGAAATACCAATCCACAGCTTAGAATTGAGAATTGATAATCATTAAGGTGTGAAGCATGAAAAACCATATAGGCTCATGCAAGTGTGTCTTTTGTTTGATGAAAATTATTTGTGACATTTGTTTAAGAAGTGGTATTGGTGTGTTTAAGAATCCTTCATCATCTGAAGATGCACATATCTTGTTGAAGTTGTTGCTGTTTTTAACTAAGAGATGGGCATAGTGTAATACAGTTCTTGTGACAAAAGACTTGTCAGACAAGGACAGATCAGGAGATTTCGAAAAATTTGTTTAGAAGTTTTGACCTCAAAAGAGGGAGGATTTTCATCAACTTGATTTTTAGTATGCAAATAAACCAAAATTACAACTACTGAATAAATTTACAATATTCTTCACATGAAGCACAAATGCATACATTATACCATCACATCGTTTGTGACTTTAGGTCTAGTGGTAATTTGCAGAAAATGATAACCATTTGCTAGTATTATACCTAAAGATCAAGATCCCACTCATCTGCTTGAGGCATTACATATTACAATGGCAGCTAGAGACTTGTACCTTGGTCTGGTTTACATTCATGTTTACAAAGGATTAAATCAGGGTCAGTGGTGTTCATATCAGTTTTTGCGACGTGTTCATTCATAGTAGTGTCAAATACATATTTTGCATAAAAATCAATATATATTTTGCATCAAAATCGCAGTAGCTGATCATGTTCTGCAGATGGACACTCATGAATATGAGTTTATATAATAAATTATTATTGTTATCATTATTATTATTATTATTATTATTATTATTATTCTTATACAATTAAGATTATGATTTCTTATCAACAAGAAAATATACACTGTGTGAGTCATTTTGCCCATTTGCATGAGAACTTTTGTACGATTTATGAGTCGTGGAACATTATTTTGACTAGAGCTGGAAAATGATCTGCTACCATATTTGATGTCACAATTAGTATGCTTTTATGAAATGGGGTCTCTGTGCAATTCGTGATGTCATTCTAGCCACCGTAACATAATTTAAAATCAGCTTTACAGAAGGGTAGAATGCATATTCATGTCCCATTGAATTAGTGATTGCATTCATTTCCAACCAACATTAAATTTCGTGATATTTCAGTTTCCTTGCATTTTGGTGTTTTGGCAACCATTGGGTATCATGACAAACTTAACAAACCAACCCAGTTTTAGGCCACTTGAGTTCTGGAGTGAACTATAATATGTTTGGTCCTACATCTGTAAAACTTAATAGCTGACAACTACATGTTTGCCCCCACCCAAAAAAATAATTTTGCAGGTGCCCGAGATTTTTAATTCTATTCAAATTATTTTTAATCATATACAATATGAGTAATAACTCTAATCCATCTCGACAACTCTAAGCACCAAAGCAGAACATAAGTTACGGAGAGAAATCCAGTTCAGTCATGCGATCACATGCAGTATTACATTAATATACTACATTTCAATTAAAATGTTGGTACAAACATTGGAAAAAATTAAATTTTTCATTAACACTTTTATGTACATGGAGATATCAGAGAATGGCTAGAGGGACAGGAGGACACCCCAAAACAGATGAGGAATATCTCCAGTGAGAGAAGTTCAAATGCATGTGGATGCAATTAGTCTCAGATTTAAATGTCTCACCATCAGATGGAGGATATATTATGATTATCCAAAGATGTTTATATTGACAAATTACTATGCTTCTGTTACTTGTGATAAGAGTTATTGCCCTTTTTTTACTCTGACAATAATGACGAGTTATGACAGTTCATTTCGACTAAACTCTTTTTAATGGATTACGATTAAACTTTGTGCATGTTATCATGGTCATCATTTCAAGATGTGCATATCAAGAAATAACTGTCACCCACAATTTTAGTTAGACTTCCGGCCTGTCCATGATGCATCCATCACACAATCCTGTGTTATGCATCATGTCTGACATTCTGAAGGAATGCATTGAAGTTTGATATATATTACTGTATAGTCATTTTCTGTGATTTTTGTTAACAGTCTTTCCCTTTTTGACTTGGTCTTGTGAGTGTGACTAGTGTTATGTGTAGGCTCGTACAAAGGTAACAAAAGAAAAGAGTGAAGCCAACAAGATTTGTAAGTTTTAACAAAATAATTAATTTCCCTAGAAAACAAGGTAAAAATGTGAAATAGGACTTACGGTTTGTGAATATAATCCAAAAATTCATCCTAGAATTGAAAAATATAAGTCCTATCACTAAACAGTTCTAATTGAATCCAGGTTCGAATCTCAATGAAGTTCCAATATGGAAGGCGATGATGTCAGATGAGGTCATTGTACTGATGGCAACAGTTCCTCGTTGAATCAATTTATAATGTTCCAGTTTAGAATTCCAGAATAAATTTTCACTAAATGTCTTTGTTCCAGAATTTTTATAAAGAAAAGCACTTGTTTTGTTTTCCAGACAATATAAATTATTAAATCCAAAAAGATAGCTGAACTTTAGAACAAACTGGCATCAACAATAAAAACACCTTGAGATCTAACAGTGTAAAAATACAACTGAAAAATCTACTAAAAAATGGCTGTTTTAACCCTAGATTTCAGATCACATGGTGGCTCATGTGACGGGGCTATGTGATCACTAATTTGAACAGCGCAGTAAAAAAAAGTGCCAATCTGCACATACGTTAGAATAGCCCTATCTAAGAATCAGATTCCCACACTAGAAATAAATAAATTAAAGGCTGTTTACAACTTAGCTAACATGTGGGCCGAAAATGACCTTGGTAATAGCCAATCATTTTCACTTGTGTTTACAAAACGTCTTAACCAAGGTGAACTAAAAATAGTGATAAAGCAACCGTTATGTTCTAATCAGGTCAAGTGAATTTTCCGAAAAGAGATTCAAATCCAATGAAAATTATCATTAGAATAAAATGTAATAAAACAAAAATGAAAAAAAAGAATTTAAAACTAACACACAAGCAATTTAATTATATATTCGTAACACTTCCCCCCATGAAGAAAAAGAAAGATTAATGTAATAAAGTTTTCTTTTAACCATATGTAAATTATACACGAGATAAAATAAAATTACATAAGAAGAACTCTTATGAATTATACAAAGTGTACATGAAATAATATTTCTATACACGGGAAAGTTCATCTGCAATCAAATTGTCTTTTCCTTTGATGTGCCTGATGTCAAGATTATATTCTTGCAAGAACAAACTCCACCTTAATAATCTTTGATTTTTATTTTTCCTCTTATCGATGAAAGTAAGGGGGTTGTGATCACTAAACACAACAACTGGAGAAGGAGCTGAACGAATGTAAACTTCCAAATGCTGTAATGCCAATATTAAAGCCAAACATTCCTTCTCGATTGTTGAGTAATTTCTTTTGTGCTAATTTAATTTCTTAGAGAAATAGCACACTGGGTGATCAACACCATTTCTATCTTCTTGAATCAATACTGTTCAAACCCCAACATCACTTGCATCAACAGATAATTTAAAAGACTGACTGAAATTTGGAACTGTAAGAACCGGCATACTTTTAAGTATGGCTTTTAACCTATCAAAAGCCTCCTGACATTTTTCAGTCCAAAGAAACTTGTGTTTCTAACTTAACAAGTTTGTCAGGGGTTCAGCAATATTAGAAAAATTGGAACAAAATTTCTGATAGTATCAAGCCATACCTAAAATTCGCATCAGTTGCATTTTACTGACAGGCACAGGGAATTCAGAGATAGCTTTGACCTTAGCATCTATAGGTTTAACTTGATCATGTCCCACAATATGTCCTAGAAATGTCACACAAGCACGGCGAAACTCACTTTTAGATAAATTGATTGGCAAATTTGCATTAGTGAATCTGTCAAAGAATTTCCGAATCGTGGCTAGATGTTCTTTCCAGGTGTCGTTGTAGATGATGACATCATCGATGTAAGCATCACAATTATCTAGACCAGAGGTAATCATATTCATCAAGCATTGAAAAGTACTTGGGGAACCCTTCATCCCAAACGGCATTACTTTATATTGATAGAGTCCATCTGGAGTCACAAATGCCAAAATTTCCTTTGCCCTTTCTGTTAGTGGAATTTGCCAAAATCCTTTTAGTACGTCAAATTTGCTGACATACTTGGCATTTCCAATTTTATCAATACAGTCATCGATTCTTGGTAATGGAAATGAATGTTTTTGTCACACTGTTCATCTTCCTATAATCAGTGCACATATGGAAAGTTTTATCTGGTTTCGGAACAAGTATACCTGGTGAACTCCAGTCACTTTTACTGGGCTCTATGAAATCGTTCTCCAGCAAATACTGAATTTCCTTTTTCAAGTATTCCTGTTTGAGATGGTTCATCCTGTATGGGTGTTGTTTCACAGGTTTTGAATCTACAATTTCAACATCATGAAAAATTTTGTTTGTCCTTGTAGGAATATCTGGAAACAAGTGCTCATATTTGAATAATAACTGTTTAAGTTCATTCTTGTTGTTGCAAATGTAAATGTTTCTGATGTGGCAAAGTTGTTTTTGTTTTCGCCTCCCATGAGTATTTATGATGTAATTTAAATCATTTACTTTCTTTTCAACAGTGCATGGAGCATAATACTTGGCCTGAAGGAGATTTTGTGGAATGGGCAAGAGAGCTAGAACTCTATCACCAGGCTGAAAACTCCTATCCCTTGAGTTTTTATCATATCTTGATTTCATTTTTAACTGAGTAGTGTGCAGATTTGCTCTTACGACCTGACAAACCTTTGACAACTTATACTTAAAATCAGAAAACATAATCAAGATTGAGTTCAGTATCTTCATTAGAAAGAAGTTTCTCTTTCAACAACTTCAATGGTCCATGCACAGTATGTCCAAAAACTAGTTCAAAGGGACTGAATCCTAAAGATTCTTGAAAGGACTCCTTAACAGCAAACAAAAGAAAATGAATGCCTTCATACCAATCTTTACTCGTATCAAAACAATATGACTGAATCATATTCTTCAAACTCTGATGAGATCTTTCTAAAGCCCCTTGGCTCTCAGGGTGGTAAGCAGAAGATTTAAATTGTTGAATGCCTAATTCATGCATAACTTGCTGGAAAATTCCAGACATTTTACCCTTGATCCGATTGGACAGATTTGGAAAGGCCAAATTGAGTGAAAAAAAAAACCTTTATCAAAGCTTTTACTATGGTTTTTGTTTTATTATTCCTCAAAGGAATTGCCTCTGGGAATCTTGTTGACGCACACATAATGGTCAACAAGTATTGGTTGCCTGACTTGGTCTTAGGTAAGGGACCAAAACAATCTACCAGAATTCTGCTAAATGGTTCATCAAATACAGGAATAGGTTGCAGATGAGCCTTAGGTGTCTTCTGATTGGGTTTTCCTATCATTTGACAAGTATGACAAGATCTACAGTATTTACAAACATCACTTTTGATTTTTGGTCAATAAAAGTGAGTCAAGATCTTGTGATAAGTTTTATTTATCCCTATATGACCAGCCAGAGGAGTTTCATGGGCCAAACTAAGTATTTCCTGTCTGTAAGATTTTGGAACTATAATCTGATAGTTCACTGACCACTCGTCACCAGCTGGTACCTCAGGAGGTCTCCATTTTCTCATAAGAATTCCATTTTTAATGAAATAACAGACAGGTACTTCAGTGTCTTCAGTTTCACTATTGGCCCTCTGAAACAAACAGAAGATCTCAGGATCTTTTTCCTGTTCGACGACAAGTGATTGTCGTCGGTCACCCTGTTTAGATAAAAGAGAATGAGTATTTAAAAGAGGATCACTGTGATCAAAACCTTTTGATTGATCCAAATTAGGAGTGAAAGTGACCTCATCAAAAGCCTGACCAATACATGTGTCAGCTAAAGGAATATTTTCCTTATCAAACTCATTCTCAAGAACTTTCTTTGCCACAGCTCTAGTAACTGCACAAGCTGTGTATAAATCAGGGAATTCTTTTTCAATAGGATCAACTTGCTGATCCAAAGAAGGCTTGTCAGTTACAAGTGGATTAACCACAACCTTGTCTCCAGCTAGGTCGTTGCCTAGTAACAAATGAATGCCCTCAACGGGTAAATTAAACAGTTTTCCGACTGTCACAGGTCCTGAAACTAAGTCTGATGACAAATTTACACAATAGAGAGGAACATTAACAAAGCTGCACTCTACTCCCTGAATGAGAACACTCTCATTAGAATAGGACTTCTCAGAAAACGGCAAAGTACCTTTTAATAAAAGACTGAGAAGCTCCTGTATCCCTTAAAATTTAGATAGGGATAGGATTGGCCAAATCACCCAAAAGTGATATAGAACCCTTCGACATGAATGGTTCATAATTTTCCATAATAAAATCAGACGGGGGTTTTTAAGACCCAACAAATGTATTGTTTTCAACACATGACCGTGACCAAGACCTCTTGGAAATAAGAGCATTTGGGATAGGTCTCTGTTGATTCTGATGCTTATATTTCAATTTGAAGCAATCAGAAATGACGTGTCCTTTTTTCTTACAATAGGTACACGTAGGAATAGACAAGGATTTTGAATCAAGTTTATCAGAAGCTTGATTTTTAAAAGTTGTGCCAGATTGAGTTTTAGGAGTCGTATTAGGCTGAAATACTTTTCTACCAGTAGACTGCTGAGTGAAAGCCTTGCTTACAACAGGGACTTTATGAGTTAAGGAATACTTATCAGAAGCACAAGCAGCATTTTCCAAGGTTTTGATCTCATGCTCATCAAGATAAGTCTTAATGTCACTATGGACACAGTTCTTAAACTCTTCAACAAAAATGAGCTGTCTGAGACTTTCATAATCTTTGTTGACCTTTCTAGAAGACCACCACCTATCAAATTGTTATGCTTTTTCCCAAATTCAACAAAGGTCTGATGAGTTGATTTTCTAGAATTCCTGAATTTTTACTGATAAGCCTCGGGGACTAACTCATAACCCTTCAAAATACAGTCTTAACCACATCATAGTCAGCACTTTGCTCTAGTGACAGTGAAATGTAAATATCACGAGCTCTACCAGTAAGTACACATTGTAATAATAGAGTCCAGTACTCCCTTGGCCACTTCAAATTCTCATTAACTTTTTCAAAATAAGGAAAATCGCTGTGTACTTCTTTTTCCAGAAAAGAGGGCACTAACTTGATATTTTTGTAAACATCAAAAGTAGGAGTGTTTTCCTTTTGCCAGCTCTAATTCTTTTAACCCAATTTCTCTTTGCATTTGCATATCTAGTTTTTCTTTCTCAAATTGCATTTGTCTTTCATCTTTCTCTTTCTTAAACTGCATTTGTCTTACTTCCCTTTCTCTTTCCATTTGTATCTTTTCTATCTGAAACTGAACCTGTCTTATCTCTAATTCCAACCTTTTCAGCTGGGCTTCCATTTTCAAAATGTCCAAACACTCCTGGGTAAAATTCAAAAAAATTCTCTACTTTTGATGATATTGTGAAAAAAAGCCTGTTGTTTTCACTAAAGATTTCAAACAAAATATGAAATAGTACTTGGTATTTAAAAACTAGGGGAATTTAAATTTTAAAAAATAATTTTCTGAAATATTTAGCCAAAATTCATATATCCCAAGGACAAGCAACTCCCATTTTTCTCTTGTTATGTGTAGGCTCGTACAAAGGTAACAAAAGAAAAGAGTGAAGCCAACAAGATTTGTAAGTTTTAACAAAATAATTAATTTCCCTATAAAACAAGGTAAAAATATGAAATAGGACTTACGGTTTGTGAATATAATCCAAAAATTAATCCTAGAATTGAAAAATACAAGTCCTATCACTAAACAGTTCTAACTGAATCCAGGTTCAAATCTATGAAGTTCCAATACTGAAGGCGATGACGTCAGATGAGGTCGTCGTACTGAAGGCAACAGTTCCTCATTGAATCACAGTTTATAATGTTCTGTTTAGAATTCCAGAATTTTGTCCCAGAATTTTTATAAAGAAAAGCACTTGTTTTGTTTTCCAGAGAATATGAATTATTAAATCCCAAAAAATAGATGAACTTCAGAACAAACTGGCATCAACAATAAAAAAACACCTAGAACTCTTAAAGGTGTATGATATGACTGACCAAACTTCACTGAGATGTGTGTATTAAACCCAACTAAAACGTCATTTCGACACTCGTGATGGGTCACATGATCACTTAATCATCAAACCACTCAGTAAAAAAACTGACAATTTGCACGTACGCTAAAATAGCTCTAAGAATCAACTTCTCACACACTGGAAATAAATTAAAAAAGAAAGGCTGTTTACAACTCAACTAACACATGGGCTGAACATGACCTTGGTAATAGCCAATCATTTTCATTCACTGTTTACAAACGTCTCAACCAAAGTGAGCTAAAAATAGTGATAAAGCAAACGTTACTTTCTAATCAGGTCAAGTGAATTTTCCGAAAAGAGATTCAAATCTAATGAAAATTATCATTAGAAAATGTAATGAAACAAAATTAAAATAAAATAGAATTTAAAACTAACACACTAGTAATTAAATTACATATACGTAACACTCGATACAAAAAATCTGTACGAATACGCGATGTCACAACCAATGCCGTATGGTGGTTTTCGTTGTATTTCTCCAGAAAAGTTTATCAAGGAAACAAAGAATCTCACTGCGGAAATGAACGACACAGTTATTTTGTAGAGGTTGATATTAATTATCCTGACTTGTTACATGATTTATATAACGACTATCTGTTTCTAGCTAAATAAATGGTGATTACTGATGATATGTTATCAGACAAGCAATTGACGCTTCGTAGAACTGGTCCTTGTAATATACACAAATTAGTGCCGAATCTTGTTAACAAACGAAACTATGTTTGTCATTATAAAAATCTCAAACAAGCCATTGATGATGGATTAGATGTTGTTAAAATTCATCGTGTATTGAAATTCAATCGTTGTTGGATGAAAGATTATATAGATTCCAACACAGCAACTATAGACTCTGAAAAAGATTTCTTCAAGTTGATGAATAATTATGTTTTTGGTAAGACCAAGGAGAATATCCGTAAGCGAGTCAATATCGAAATCGTCAACAACAAAGAGCGTTGTAGAAAATTAGTTGCATCAAATACATTTGACGAGCTAATAAACATTAACGAGAATCTGGTCATAAGCAAAAAGAAGAAAAAAGAATTTGGTGCTTAATAAACCTATCTACGTTGGTGCAGCTGTGTTAGATATTTGAAAATGACTCATGTACGATTTTCATTACAGATTTGCAAAAGAGAAATGACCAAACGCAAAATTGTTGTTCACCGAAACTGATTTGTTAGTATACGAAACTGATGGCACAGATTGTGTTAACGGCGACATCTATCAGGGTATCTTCGACAACAGATGTTGTTTGATCTTTCTGATGTTCCTCATGATAATCCTTTTCACGACCCAACAAACAAGAAAGTCATCCATAAATTCAAGGACAAATTTAATTTCTCTATTGTTGCTGAATTTGTTGGACTTCGAAGTAAAATGTATGCTGTGCTACGTGATGATGACAACGAAAGAAAAAAGCGAAAGGACTGGGAAATGATTACGTAAAAAATAAACTTCACATCGACAATTATAAAAAAAAAAAAAAACATCTCGCAAACCTCTGGAAAATGTTGATTGTCTAACCACAAGAGGTTTTCGATCGTATACACATACTGTTGTCACTGATGAAATAACTAAAAGAGGACTAAATAATTTTGATGACAAACAATGTTGTGCCCATGGCATAAACACATTCGCATTGGGTCATTATTCAACCCGCCACCAGTGAGCCAGAGCCCGATTTTCTCCAAACCTGTGAGAGATTTATTGTCCTTTTACTTACTAGAATTAAATTTTTTTATGTGTGTACATAGAGACATTATTTTATGTCAAAAACGGTTCTGGATAAAAATAGTCCAGAATTCTCATCTGTCTATACTACATTTAATTTCGATATAGTGCTGAAGTAGAGCAGACCAGCATGCTATTTTTGTCCATCCATGATGCAGAGGTGCTGCCATTAACTTTCTTAAGGGGGGGGGGGGGAGACAAGGGGTAAGCAATTCAGAATAGTAGCTGATGGGTGACATTAAAAGCAGTGCTGGATTAAGGCCTTCCAGGGCCCTAAGCACTGAAAATATTATGGTACCTCCTCCCCCACCCCCCTTACAAAATGTGAAACTGGAAATAAAAATAATATTAAAAGCTAAAAAGGTTGGAAAATACCAGTCTTGCCATCATTCCAAATTAAAATACTCGTACATGCAGACCAAAATGGTCATATATAATTGATTCAATTTTATCAATTAATTTGAATTCTTTCTTGTGCCTCTGTTGGGCTGGTGCCTAAGAGCGTGCTCTGCTTCTCTCCATTTCTTCAAAGCCTCTCAAAATGGGAAAACTTCTATATGACCCTCTCTTACCTGAATAATCAGTTTATTAACTGTTTCTGATGTCAACCTATTTATCTGAGCAGTGTGAATTCTGTTGTGCACTAAATCCCCTCTCACAATCTGCTGTTTGTAATGGGACAACCAATGCAATTTTAGCAAATTTAAATAAATCTGGTCTTCATGATATTTGGAAATAATTTTTAACAAGTCGATAATGATTTCCCTATGATACCTCTGTTGTATGATCACATTGTTTTTTACAATGCCGTATTCAGCCTAAGTTGCAGCACCATTAATGAGAGCTTTACTGGTTGCATTAACAATTTTCTTGTCCTCTCCAAAATGTGGGAGAAGGTGTTTGGGGGAATAAAAATAATTTTAATGATGGAATACTTACACCTATTGCATAGCTATTTACTTTCCGATAGGAAAATACCCGACCGAATGACAGAAATTCCGTACTCCCATTAAACTACAAACTACCAGAGCACCGTTTAAACCCCTGCGTAACAACCCCATACTTTGGACACGCGTTTAGGTCCCACTCGTATGTTTCAGACAGCATTCCAAGGACGTCAGTGCAGGGAGGGAGGAGGGAATATGGCAATATCAGCAGGTAAGTATTACATCATTAAAATTAGTTTTATTCCCCCCCCCCACAAAGTACATTTTAACATTAGTAATATCTTACCTGCTGCTATTGCATAGCTGATTCTGTCGGTTAGGTGGAAGGAGTGATGATCCCAAACTGTACGATAACAAAAATTACAATGAATACTCACCTTGACGTAAAGCAGGAGATTGCTGTTGGATGTAATCACTTTGCTATCTTTTGAGCAGCGACAACTGGGACCAGTGAGAAAATGTCTTTGCTTTGACAGGCGAAGGTAGTAGGATGAAAAATTAGTATGAGCGCTAAAATACAGCTCTCAACGCATCTTCCAAGAGGAATGCGTTAAATAGCCGCATGAAGAAGCGATGGCACGAACCTCATGGGCTTTAATTTTCATAAAAGTATCATATCTCAATCGGAAATGGAACAATCGAAGGAAGTTGGTTTTTAGCTAGAAAACCTGGTTGACAAAGGGAAAAAACTGATTCGTAATTCCCACTGAACCTGATCCAGCCCTGCTCTATGGATAGGTCATGGAGCTCGTCTTTGTCTTGCAGATGCCAAAATGAGCAAAACTGACTTGAGGCTAAGATGCTCAAAGGAATCTTCACCCAAGGGTTCATTGGGGGCGGGGTGGTGGAGTGGTGGTGTTATAGACCACAAGACACAAGAGATTCGATTTAGGCATGAGAGCAAGACATAGATCTATGCAGCTCAAACTACCTGATCAGGTCTACCAGGTGATAATCCCTCCCAATGGCAGAGCCTTTGAAAATTTAGAGTGCTGGAAAGGACTGCTCAATAGACTTAATGGTAGAAACTGAGCATTGTTTTTCTTCAAAGAGAACAAGACGAAACTCTGCCATTGCGCTCACTGAGGAACAACTAGGGTTGATTTGTTTCCTACTACACCAATCGATAAAGATTATCCACTTGGCATCACATACCTTAGAGATGGATCATCTCCTGGACTGGATGATGCACGAGGCGACATGGCTCGAAAACTTTTATTTGCGGAGAGACATTTGAGACGAACCAAGCATAAAGGTGGAGAATCTAAGGCCTGCTGTGTAGAAGAGAGCCCCTATGCTGAGCTAAGGTCCACCAGACGATTGAGAAGATCGTTGAACCGTGATCTCTGGGGTCACAGTGGTGCGACCAAACTGAACTGAGCAGCGAAGTATCTGACTTTGTGAAGGCCTTGTAGCATCACCTTGAAAAATGGAAAGGCATAAGCGAACAGATGATCCCACTTCAGGCTGAAGGCATCCACTGTCCAGGTCATCTGGTCGGGGACTGGCGACACATAAAATGGGAGCTTGTGGTTCAACTTGGTGGCAAACAAGTCCACCAGGAGGAGTTCCCCAAAGATAAAACGGGGAATCCACTAGAGATTGGCAAAGAGCCCAATCTGTAAGAACTATCCTCCCATTCCTTTACAGACTGACAATGTACAACCTGCCTGGAATGTGGTGCATTGGAAGGAATGTCCCCTCTGAAGCTGTCCAGCGAAGGAGGTTCCAAACCTCCACAAAAAAGGTGTATGTGTGCCTGTTTGTCTCCATAGGTATGCTACCTCTGACCTATTGTATGAGGAGACCAAGCCACTGCGACCTCGTTTGCTAAATGCAACCTTGCAGGTCTGAAAACACTGCCCTCTTTCCAAATTGTTGATGCGGAGGGCATATTCTTCCCGCGACCATAAACCCCGAAGAATGCGACCCTCCTGCTCCAGGTAAGCCGCCCCCCCCCCCAATCTGACGCATCATAGTACAGGTAAGAATCTGGTTCGAGGGGTGGGGGGCTTGGGGACTCCGGCCAGAAGCCAGTCCCGATTTGCCCACCAACTTAGATGGTGATGAAAGTCCCAACCCAGAGAATTTGGAGTATTTAGGAGTTACTTGTGAGGTTTCTAAGCCACTAAAAGTGGAATCTGGTGAGGACACAAGTGATGCCTGCCTAAAGGAACCTGGTCCTGCAGAAGCTTTCAAGGTCCACAGCAGTGACAGACAAAGAGAAGCTCATAAGCTGTTATAAAATTTTAGCTCACGTGGTCGAAATCTTGTAGGATTTACCTCTGATTTCACTAAGTTGGGAAGGAGACCAAGCCTGGTCACTACAGCAAGAAAGGTCAGGGCAGAGGGTTTCTAGTCTGCCATTGTGGCTCAACCAGTCATCGAAATATTAGTGGATTAGCATACAGAATGACCTTAAATGGGTTACAACTACTCCAATGACCCTGGCATAAGCTCTGGGAGCAGAGGCTAGGCCAAAAGGCAGAGCTCGGAAATTAAATACCTCCCCGCCAGACAAAATTTGAGGTACTTCTTGTGTGGAGGAAACATGGGGATGTGAAGGTATGCATCCTTAAGATCGATGAACTGCCCAATCACCAGGTTTTATTGCTTTCCTGACCGACGTTGTTGTCTCCATCTGAACATCTCGGCGAGCAGAAATTTGTTTAAGGAGGAATAGTCGCCAATTAGACACTTTCCTTTCTTTTGGGGGACCAAGAAAATCTGGATAGATATCTTTCAACACCCTCTCTATTGCACCCTTCCTCCGGAGGGAATGTACCTCTTCCTTTAACCGGGCCACATTTAGTTGGTGGAAGTGAACGGGACCTTAGTAGGGGAGAAGGATCACGGAACCAAAGCCAGTACCCTTATGATAGAAAGGACTGAACTGTCGGCCATTATGCCTGACCAAACCTGCAAAAAGAGACTGGTGCCAACGGGAACCAATGTGGCACTGACTGCAGTAGATGGAGCATGTTATTAGGGCTGTTTACCCTTTTCATTTGGAAAGGGTGAAGGCTCGGTGAACTTCTTCTCATTACCTTTGTGGTGTGACCTTGCACCCGCTTATTGATAGGAAGAGCTAAAAACAGACTGCTTAATTGACTGGGGCTGCCCAGCTTTAATAAATTTAACACTTTAAAAATTTAGCAGGTAGCCCATGCAAGTGGTCAGGATGAATCTGCTTCCTGGCTGGTTTAGAAGAGCCACAAATGGATTCAAGGGACCGGTGTTGATGGTTCCTCTGGTCCTGACTAGCCACAGTGGTAATGAGCCCTCCAAAGAGAGTCTCAGCCTCCAGGGGGCAGTCCTCAAAAGGGTTCTTACTATGGTCTAGCAAGACTTGTACATGTCCAAAGCTACATTCCTGCTGTGCTGAAGAAGCTCCGCTGACAAAGCCATGGACAGGAACAGCGCATGTCTTGATGTCTTTGCCATGTTTCCCAAAAAAAGGATGGAGAGCCATTGGTGAAAGAGATTCCTCAATCAGTAGGCTGAAAAACCCGCTGAAAAAAAATCAGGAGAGAACCTTGTAGCAAGAGGCAGCTACCAAGGGTCATAATGTAGAGGGATTCTTAGACCACCCTTTACACTGTCTGGCAGGGGATTGGCCTTTACAAAATCTGAGAAAGCTCCTTTACTGTAACAGAGTGAGAAAGGAGCAAAACATCTGAAGGAGAGTTGGATCCAGTTAGTTTCTCTAAACTAGAATGTTTGAGTCACCAGAATCTTAAGGTTTGAGACAAAGTTCATTAGGCAGGAGGCAGTAAACCTCATTCACTGCCTTATCAAACAACCAAGTTTCCTCTTCCTTTGTCTCTTTCACTGAAGGCTGGGAAGGAGTAAGAGACCCAAGGGGTGGGGGAACCTCCTTGGTCTGCTCAAACTCATGGCCTTCAACAAGGACAGAAAGGACATCATTGTCCTGCATTCCTTCCTGGGAGAACCAGGTGATCAAGTGTCCCTCTGCATAGGAGAATTTGTGGAAGGTGAATCTTCATTTCTTGGAAACTCCCTGAACAAACTATTTAGAGCAGTGGTCTCTGTTATAGGTTTAGGACAGTTCTTATCTGTCAGCCCAGAGTTTTGGGAAAGATCGATTCTCCCTCTTGTGAGATCCAGCCTCATGGGACACAGTAGGTTGACGGCTCTTAGGCATGACCTCACTATGATGTGGCCACTTTCTAGAAGTCCATGGCTGCATGTAGGGAAGAGGCCAATCGCACCCCTGTAGAGGAAGGCCCCACATCCCAAAGGGTCTAAGTGAAACAATAGGGAAGGAGGGATGCCGATCCAATCCCCAGTCCTATTATGGCTTCTGTAAACCATTGCCTAATCACCTGTCGGATGAAAATGTGGTCTGGAGAGAGGTGGGCACTCAGCCCAATACATATCTTCGTACTATGTGTTCCAAAGACCCATACCCGGTACCTGGCGTCCACTGACCAGCAATAAGTTCCTATGTCCGGTGACCAAGCAAGTAACCTACAGGCAACTCAGATCTGTAGTAAGAACTATCCCCAGAATGGATAGATTTGAATCTGAGTACTCCCTCCTTCTAGGGACTGGATCATGAAGCAAGCAAAGGGTAAAAACCTGTGTGTGTGTGTGTGTGTGTGTGCACGCAACTCTCACATACGCCCTTGCTGGGCTGCTGGTCCCTCTTCTTTTGACCCATGACATTAAATCCTTCAGAGTACTTTTTAAAGGTATTAATCAAAACAGAACAGTGTATCCTTCAGTTACTGAACTGAAATTTAAATTGCTGATACATGTGTGTAAGGCAGCACCACCCCAAGATAAGATTAATGTGCCGAGACCATCTAGCAAGGACTACATCACCATAAACTCCTAAAGTCTAATAATATCTGCTTATCTACTAATAAAATGTGTAGTTTCACGTCATTAATTTTAGTAGTTTTTGTGCACCAACAGACTTAGGATAGATGTACAGATAAACAAACAAAAAAATATGTACTCCTTTTCTACTATTGCAGCAGGAGCACAAATGAAGTTCTTCAGCTACATTTACCTACATCACTGAAGGAAATAACTGATACTAGATTATCAGTAATTTTGAGGTAATAGTTTAAGAAAAAGGCGTGCATGATTTCTACATCAGAAACAAAGGTTCCGACTAAGCAGTGTTATGATGATGTTGCTTAGCAGGCAAGACAAGAAACCACAACATATCAGTGAACAAACATGTAAAAGCTTAAGGCATACAATAATACTATAACCGTGTTTCAGTTAACTACATCGAACGATGTAGAAGATGTATGACATTCAACAACTTTACCACCAAATACATATGTCTGCATTCATGTAATGGTTTGATTTTTTTGACACCTCAACACAAATGTAGCTATGCAGTACCACCACAAGTTTAAGTTAAAAGAAATGCGTAACTGAATTGCACACAAATTTAGGATGATAAAGCCTTGCACGTTATGTACAATTTTGTCCATGACTGTAGATTGCAAGGGCATTTGTAAACAACATATTACATTGCTAACTGGGGCTGCAAGTGACCGAGTGATCGAAAGTGCTTGCCTTTACCGATCACTGCCAGTTCACCCATCCGCACAAGTTTGAGTCTCTGCCAATGCGGGTACAAGAGAAAGCTGTGGGTCATGGTTCTTACCGGGCTTTTCCCTCCGCTAATTATACCGGTTGCCATTACTGGCCTTTCTTGCACTGAGAATTGGCATTAAACCTCAAGACAACAACTTGGCTAACTTTCATCCATAACTGAAGACTATACTTTAAAATAATGATCATTTGTAAACAATGTTTACTTGAATTTAGGTTCAAGATCTAACCCTTGTTTACCAGTTTGGTATTTTCTGGAAGCAAACTTAAGAATTTTATAGGGAAAATTACCAACATCCTGAGCATTTTGTTGTGTTACAAGTCAGGTGACAGTATGCAAAAGGATACTGAGTGGGCAATTATTTATGCCTATTTTATTATCAGATAGTGGAATCACTTTAAGTTGTGTTCAGTTATAATTTGAGAGGATTTATTTAATTATCTGAATTATTCATGGAGATATGCGCAAGTCAGGTATGTGTGATATGTGATCAGCACAATACCATCTCATCTCTCCGATCTGATCTATGCATGGAATACCCTTTTATGTGAAGTTTTCGTTCAATAAATTTAGCCAAGTAAAATAAAAATTAAAGTTTTTTTAAAAGAGCAATTTGAAGTCTATGTGGAAACTGGTGACTGCAGGTAGCTTGGGCTGCTATTTTCAATTATTTCATTAGCCTTTATGCCCATGCGACTAGCAGCCTACAGTACAGAATACTTTTCCTCTATTCCATGAGAACAACATGTTGCTGAATATCTAGGATATCAATGTGTCGTCAGATTAAGATTTTTTGAGTCTTTCAATTCTGACTGGAAATCCAAAAAGACTGATTTTGCGAGACATTTCAATGCAGCTCAAAGCTTAGCATATGGTTTCAATTTAGCAGTGGCTCAAGATGGTACTAAGGGGTGTTGCAGTGGCAGTTCCTACTTTGTCTCCTTTTAAACTGTATACAATGACGTATGGCAAAGATAAGAGGCTCTGATTTCATTAACTCTGAAAAAGGAGCGGATTTGTAATTTGGGAGGTTCTGATAGCCATGATAACACTGAATTTTGGAGTACTTCCAACACCGAGTTTTGCAGTTTCGAAGGGAGGAAGAATTCATGTGCCAAAATGTGGACTGAGGTTTTGTTTTCAAATGTATAGGGATTTGCTTCAACATCGTGTTTTGAAGTTCTAAATGCACCAAGTCCAAGTCTCTGATTGTTTATCTTAAGAAGATACACAATCTGATTCACACATTACCACAGAATCCAGTGATTACCATGCCAGAGTCGCAATCAAAAGGGTGCAGGTTCAAATCTTAGCACTTGATCAGTCCAGGTCTGCTACTACTGCCCACTGGTAAAGCATTTTACTCCAACAGTGCTGGCACTTTAAAAAAGGTATTCACAAGGTTCCTGCTGACTTAGCAAAAACAAATTTGATGACTTTCCCCAAACTTTTCAAGGGCCATTTCACAAAACTCAAGGACCACAATATCTTGCACTGTTGAGTAAATTAATTGTCATGTTTTTGTAATAAGTACTTCGCGCTCCATGAAATTAGCAGTTATAAGGTTTTTTTAACTCCACTGTCAGAAATTCCATGATTTTTCCAAAACTTTGCAAGGTTTTGAGAAATTCCATGACTTTTCAAAGCCCCTGAAATTTATTTTCTAAATTCCAAAACTTTTCCAGGATTCCAGAACCTACAGGAACCCTGCCTGTATATGTATTGCTATACCCTAATACACCAAACAGAATCTTTAACGTTGCTGGCACTGAAAAACTGACAATTATGTCCTGCCATTCAGAAGCTACAAAACACCAAAGCAAAATAAGCTAGACATGAATACCAAAAAGTTTCGTCGCATTCAAACATTTATTTTTGAAAATAGACAAGACATACACAATGTACATGTTTTTCATCAAGATGACAATGAATATGTATAAACTGATAAGAAATGATTTAAAACATACCTCTACTCTCATAAAGTTATCAACTGTAAGCTTTCCCTATCTGATTTTTTTCGAATATTAATTATGTCCAGAACATGAAGTCCTTAAGATTGCTGTCCAGTGCATTATACATAATGATGAGAATATATAAAATAAAACTGACAAATTCTCACAAGGATATAAAAACTCGATCTTTCCTGCAACATATCACATTTTTCGCTACCACAAATGGTCCTTTTGTTGACTGTTACAGAAATAAAATGTATCATTTTCAGGTAGAATTCACTGCTGTAGGTCAGGATCGATTCTACTTGTGTATTCCTTTTATTTTAGTATTCAAATTATAAGGCTGTCAAGATTTACACATAAATACTAGAAAACAGTTCTTTCAAAACAAATTTGTAATTAAATTTGCAGTATACATTTATAGGGCAGTCTACTTTATGGTGTCTGTAAGATGTGTGAAAAATGAGTGGTTCAAATTTGTTGTCCCCTCTAAGATTCTGATGTAAGCCATCTTATGGGAATAGATTACTTTGTTCCAACCAACAGATTATTACAAAAGTACATGAGGAGTACATTTAGACGTGTGTACAATAATGCGGAAAAATAGTTTGCTCCTTAACTGTGGACACCTTAGCACTAAACACCAGTCAATAACTTCTTGCTTTTGACATTTAGCTTTAACGCATGGGTATATGACATACTAAAATCTCACACGATTCCCAGATTGCTAAAATCAAACATTAAATGAAATCAAAGATCCGCGTTCAGCACTAAGGCATGCTAAGCTAACTGTTTTCTGTTGGGTGCATTGCAACCCTTATTAAGACACAGATTAAAGCCATTATTTGGAAACAGGCTTCTTGATCCTGCCAGTTAAAATGGTACTACTGGAAATGAGATTTTCCTAGTTGTGCATGGAGATTTTTCTATATCTGCAGAAGAACTGAAAGCATCCTTTCAGTTAATGATTCAATTTAATATTTTACATGATGGAGTTATTTAAATGGTGAAGTCACAGATCCTAGTCGCTGCCACCTCCTGTCTGTGCCTGGAAAGCATCAATTGCATCTCCATCTTCCATGTCCAACTGCAAACAAAGTGTAAGGTATAAGATATATTCTGTTTATGTACCATCCCATCTTTTTCCAAAGCAGTTCAAGATTTATGCAATGATTAAACAGGAATTCTTAATGTACATGAACGCAAATAATAGATGAACGCAAAGAATAGATTTCTAAAAATTTCAGTTGATGATGGCAATTGATGTACAATATGTATTAGTTTTTAAAAAATCCTTATAGCAATATTGATTACAGCTTTCATTTTGTTCAGGCAGACAGGAACTCCCTGCATATAAATGTAGAACTTTAGACATTAAGTATCTGTGTGTGAGTGTGTCATTTTGGATTTTTAACGTAGCTTTAACAATTTTTGGGTCATATTGCTACGATGTCTGCTGTGTGGCAGTTTATAGTGATGTCCAGCACTGGGGCATCATGCCACAGACATGTAGCATCATGTCCCACCCAGTCACATTATCCTGACACCAGGCTGACCAGTCCTAACACTAACCTCATAATGATGAGCGCCAAGCGAGGCAGCTCTTCGTACCATTTTTGTAAGTCTTTGGTACGACTCGGCCGGGGATCAAACCCACAACCTCCCGCATCCGAGGCGGATGCTCTAACCACTAGGCCACCTGAGCGGTCGGGACATTAAGTAATATTTTTCTTATGATTTAGTGGAATGTAGCCATTGCTATAGGGGATATGTGCTACATTACTTAACCAGCCACTAATGGGAACTGACAAAAAATATACCTGTACAAGGGATGTGACCGTTAAAGAAGGTAATATGCACAGATATGAAAGGAAAATTAGCACATAGCTCGATATGGGAGGTATTTAAGGGTGGTAACTTTGAGAATGCATTGGTGTAGTTCATACAGATATTTCATTACAAAAATTGAAGGACTTTTTCAGAACAAAAATATAACTTTCAAACACTATAATTACTGCATATAAATTTAGTAAGATGTTGAGTACATCTGCATAGGCCATAAAATTTTAGAATTACAATCTGAAACAAGAATTTCAAAATATTTTTTTATTACAAGTCACAGGTAAAGACTCCGCAGCTCAAGGGGAATGGTGGCATGAAGCGTTGAGATGGAATCACATCAACATCAGTTTAGAAGCGACTGTCTTGTTTGCCAGTTTTTAAATCCATTTTCTGTCATTTTTTTAAGCAGAAACATTCTAAATTAATTCCTATTATTGATGTTTCATTTTGATATGCTTTTCACTCTATCATGAGATTGCAAAGTACCTTTACTTGCTGCTCTAGCTGAAATTTCTTTTAGCTCTCTAGCTGACTGTAGATGTATTAGCATTTTTCTTCTGGCATTTTCAGATTTTAATCTACATTTGATTGCAGTGTGAATGTTGCCAAGAAGAAAAACTCGCAGCACAATCTGCAGTCTTAACATGCATGTGCACAACTAACTTAAGTTAGAAAATAAATCCTTGAAGATGTACATGATCCTATTCTCAAGAACTTTAAAACAGTTTCCATTCAAATAGAAGTTCTAAACATACATCTTAAGGGTTCAAAGTTATCAAAGACATGTCTAGCATCATGATCCAAGTCCAAAATCCTGGCAAAGGAACTTTAAAGTAATCCATTAACAACATATGAACTGCCAATGTCTTGAGCATGCCTTAAAGGACTGCCTGCTGTGTGCAGTTTGGCAACGTGAAAGATGCATGGAAAAGACGACAAACAAAAACAGAATACCCTGGGGACCACGAATTTTGGGTTTTTTTTAAACATAGCTTTAACATTTTTAGCCATATCGCTATGATGCCTGCAGTGTGGCAGTTTATAGTGACATCTAGCACTGAGACATCATGCCGCATTATGTCCCACCCAGTCACATTATCCTGATACCAGGCTGACCAGTCCTAACGCTAACCTCTTAAAGCTGAGCGCCAAGTGAGGTAGCTGCTAGAACCACTTTTATAAGTCTTTAGTAAGACTTGGCTGGGGTTCAAACCGCAACCTCCAGCATCCGAGGCAGATGCTCTAATAATTTAGACCACCAGAGCGGTCTGGTGTGCAAGACTAAAACATTGCATCACTGACAAAACATAACCAGGCTTCATTTAGATTATTTGTTCATCATACATTTTTATTTGAAGGTGTTCAGCTTTCATATGGTGAGTTCTCACACAGAGCTAGTATCAAATCTTTTAACACACATCCACAACCTGGAAGCAACAATGTCAGGATATTTATGGAATTAAAGATCAAATGCTGTCATAAATAGATCAATAGATTTTTAAAAACTGAAATTATTCTACTTACACCTGCTGGTGTGTCATCTTCATTTATTACTGAGCCATCAAATCGAAACCGGAGCTGTTCCTTCTTTGCTCCCTGAAATATAAAAAACAACTTCATTACATAAATGTGGTGTTCACAATGAACGAAAATTTGGGAGTGTATTGGCTTCACTTCCATCAGAATATGGCAAAGCTGTGGGAAAATAGGGAGAAGCGAGTATCAGTCAAAATTTAAGATGTTCAACACAATCACTCAAAAATGTTCAGCCATTTCACTAAACCTTTAGGTCCAAAAAATATAAAAACAGAAGAAATACTTGCCAAACTTTTTGAAGATCTGAAAATTTTCTCAGTACAATTCACCAAAACTGTTGCACGACTTTGTCAGAAAACCTCAACAAACCCCTAAAGACAGGTTACCATAAAAATAAGACCTGTCAAGGTATACTCCCTCTATTCCAACTTTTACAATATAAAGAAAAAAAAGTGTTTACCTTTACCAGCAGTCAGTCTAAAAACTGAGCTTCCATGCTTTTAAAATAGATATTAACATGGATTTTTTTCACTGGGTGAAATAGACTTTTTCAACGCTCACTCATGACCATTATAAAACATCTTGGTTTAGAAAATATGCATTTTGTAAAATCAAAAACTTTTTCTACTTTGAAACTCACCCATAATACATGTATCTGAATTCAGACAAGACCATATCACAAACCACAGGAAGTATCACTAGAAATAAGTTCTATTGAAATTCATAAAAAATTATGCATATAACTTGTTTTAATTTTATAGAAAACAAATGCTAACTGCTTAAATGCACTTGTTGAGATGAGGGCAGTATTTCAGGCAAGTGTTCTTTTAAATTTGGACTAAAAGCCCTTAAACATAATAAAACTTTGTGAACAAAAGAAACAAAAAAAGGACCTTTTAAATTCCACTTGGTTGCCTAACATCTACTTTCGTTTAATGTATGGACTGTACATTTAATGTATGGACTGTACATTTAATGTATGGACTGTACATTTAATGTATGGACTGTACATTTAATGTATGGAATGTACATTTAATGTATGGACTGTACATTTAATGTATGGACTGTACATTTAATGCAGTCATTCTCAAGTACACCCTGAGCATGGAGTTGTGCAGTGAAAACTGTCCCTGCAGTCAGTAGATTGCCAAGTACTGGGATGATTCTGCTACTTTCAAGTAGCACCGCTGCAGAATTGAAAGAAAAAAAAATTCCAGAAAACTCTAGGGAACTGTAGACCTTGTTTAAAAAAAATTTTTGACCCATAAGGATCTTTCAAACATTTGGGTTTACATAGATGACTGTACTCAAACTGATAGGTAAAATGTCAAGGTTATTTTCAAGTTTTATAAAAACAGCACACAAAAAAAGTATACATATTCAAATAACTGTGGCTGTTACCATAAAATCTGACAATTCAATGCACAGGGGTCACGCAACCAGGCGAAGTGGGCAACTAAGTCACCTAAAAAGTGTAAACTTCGCATTCTGTTAGGAAAGTGAAAATGACTTCACCCTGTGATTTTTTTTGTTTAAAGAGGAACATTGAATGATCATCCCTTTTGAGATGCTCTCTCATCTTGGCCAGATTAGTTCAGTGTTACATGATATATAGCTCAAGGCGAAATGTACACTTCAAGCCATCAAATAGTTAGTGTTGATATCAATTATGCCAACAAACAAACTCTTGCACATTCACAGGCATGTGTTTTGATAGCTGGTTGACCATTAACCATTTCCTGAGTAAGTTAGCAACTATTACTGCCTGATTTCCACAAGTTATCCTTTGATGATAAAAACATACAAACTTGTGTTTTGAAACTTAAAATTTATGTAAATAGCAATTTGAGTTTTAAGAATAGAATCAGTAACATGAATATTTTAACTGCCGCATGTACATTATTTTCTTGATAAAAATCTGTTTGGAACAGCAATGGTGGACATCGCTGTTCTGGGAAGTACTGTTTTGTTCGATTGTCTCTTTTCATAACCACTGGGCAAATATATTCAGGAAAATATACAATCTGTAAGAAATAAAAGACTAAATCTTACATCATTAAAGATTTAGCTTTAAAATGCAATTATGTAGTTCATAAATATACAGGACAATGCTGTTTTGGAATTCGACAAGATGCTGTAAGTAGCATCAAAATTTTCGACTTCTGGAGATCAACAGTTTTTCCTCTACAATGGGGAATTTGCAAAAATGTAAAAAATGGAAACATTTTTTATAATACCAGGGGTCAAGCTAGACTTGAATTTTAGGAAGAAATGACTTCTCCTTTTGGACAGACAAGGGAGAAGTGAGAGCTCAACAGGGAGAAGTGGACGCAAAGTAAGAAACGCAATATATATATATATATATATATATATATATATATATATATATATATAGATATAGATATATAATGTGTGTTCTCTTATTTGAATTATGCCCTCTATTTCCCAGTATTCATATTTTCATTTAACATTGGGTTTAAGCAATACTTTATTTTCTAATTAAATATTTTCGTAGTTGTTTTGACCATATCACTCTAAAAGAGAATAATAGCAAATGCACTGTAACACAATTTAACTGAGTAACTAGATTACATTATTGTAATTGCAAGTTGGTAAAAATGCTTCATCAACTACCCTTAATCAATTTTTTTATATTTTTGTATTTATTTTTTTATATACTTTTTAAAAGTTCACAATAATGGCACTTTCAAAGATTTCTAAATGCATTTGACACAACCCCCGTACCATGTACATGAGGGCAAATACACTAAATGTCCTCATTTCTTTGTTGCGGATAAAACATTACTGTAACTATTCATACACAACACACTAAAATGCATAAAATTACAGACATGGCTCATTTATAGTCAGTATATGAACTAAACCCTTCTTTCCAAACGAATCAACACAGACGTGAGTGCATCTAATTTTAGAAGGAGGAGTTTTTGTAATGTAATCACTTTATACAGCTTCATTACAACAGTCCATGATTGGATTGCAAATTTATGATTTATTTATTTGTCTTCATACTTGTATTAATTTTAGGCACTGATTAAACATTATCTGCTTCACAGATTTTTTTCCGTATTTTCAAAATTTCACAAATACGAGTCCAGTCAGAAAACAACTTTGACCTTACAACATTTCTCGTGAATTCCACAACATAGCATTGTCTCATACGTTTCTTGCCTATATAATTGCATTTTAAAGTTAAATCTTAAATAACATAATACCCAGGCATTGCTTTCTATGAATTGTATATTTGTCTGTATATATTTGCTCAATGATTTACAAAAACAGATAATCTAATAAACTAGTACTTCCCAGACATAGCGATGTCTGCCATTTTTCCCCCCGTTACTGGTACACTTAGAGTTTCAAACTAATTTTATGATGAAATAGTGTACAAGAGGCAGTTAAAATATCCAGAGCACCGATTTTATTCTTAAAACACAAACTGCTATATACGTACTATTGTTAAAGTTTCGAAACACAAGTGTGTATGTCTTTTCATCGAGGGGTAACAGGCACAAATCGGGTTGTGATAGGGGCCTAGTTGCCAACTCGGAAATGGTTAATGGTCAATCAGCTATCAAAACGCATGCTTGTGAATGTGCAGGAGTTTATTTGTCAGCGTAATTGATATCAAAACTAGGCCTAGCTACTGATGGCTTGAAGAATACCTTTAGTTGCAACACAATACTAGAATAAACCTGCCTAAGGCAAGGGGGCATCTCAAAACGTGTTGTCAATGTACCCCTTAAAAAAAATCACAGGGCAAAGTCATTTTCGCTTTCCTAACAGAAGAAGGCGAAGTTTACATTTTTTTGGCAACTTAATCGCCCACTTCGCCTGGTAGCGTGACCCCTGAATACCCTAAACTAAATAAATGTTAAGTTATTAATGAATATATACGAGTACATAAATAAGACATTTAAAACATGTATTCAAATTTTTTTCTACGTACGGTAATTGGAGAAAATGGGAGCTGATTGTGCATTAGGATTCACATCGCTTTGATTTAGTCCAAAATATTAGCACAATCCGGATGAATAAAAAATGCAAAATGCTCGTTACTATGCATTGTTTCAATTTCACCGATATATGCTCCTAAACACTGAGTAGTAAATTAAAAATTGAGACTATACTTAATGACACTTGGGCAAGATGGCGAAGGGTTAAGTAGTATTTATAACAATGTAGGTTGGTGCTGAAAATCGCCAAAGTAGAAGTCCACTTTGTAAGCTGGTGATCAGTCCTATTAAAATCTAGTGTTTGAAAAGTTATGCATCTGCCATATGGTGTGCCAATTTTAGTCAAAAAGTTGAAATAAATTTGCCATGTAACATTTTCGCACCCTGAGAATGATATCACTAAGTACCATTACTACTTCCGTCATGCTGGCAGTGCATATTCTGGTTTGGATTACATGTCTGACCCACTTAATTCAAAACTCAAATTCACGCAAAGCACATCAGCTAAAATGTTCAAAAAAAATCTTAAAAAATAGTAAAATCGTTGCTTTCTAGAAATGTATGTGTTGAGAGCATATTTGGCCGAATAAGAGGATAAAATGCAATTTAATTATTTCGTAGTGCCCTTGCTGCCTTAAAACGCGCGCTGAATTAAAATAATGCCAGGTACGCAAGATTTGGGTTTTTTACTCAATATAAAAACCAATAACTCCATGCAAGATGTTATCACTTGAACATGGGGTATGGTGCAAAAAGAGACCTGTTCTGATCTCCAGGCCTAACGTTAATTTTCAAAAGCTTGTCAGACTTATCCCCTCCTTGCTTGCACACAGCTACTGTAAGGTTAAGGTTGTATTATTAGAGTTTACATTTTTTTTAAATACAAAAAAAAAAACACCAAACAACAAAACAGCAAAGCAAATACTATTTAACCAGTGCCTAATGTTACACCATGTACGCAGACAAATAATAAAATCTTACATTTGCATTGCTATCAATGGACTGTTGTAACGAAGTTATAAAGTGAGTGGTTACATTAAGAAAACCCCTCTTTCTAAAAATAGATGCACTTATTTGTTATATTAGCTGTGTCGATTTGGTTGAAAAAAAGATTTAGTTCATTTCATATACTGACTTTAATTCTTCAGTGTGCTGTGTATGAACAGTTACAGTAAAGTTTTATGGGCAACAAAGAAATTAGGATGAACAGTATGATCTGAAAGACTTGTGCATTTTCGGTCATGTACATGGTGCAGGGGTTGTTTCAAAAAAGTTTAGAAATCTTTTCAAATGCTATTTTATAATGAACTTTCAGAAAGTAAAACGAAATTCTTGATTAAGGGTAGCTGATCAAGCATTTGTACTAACTTCCAATTACAATACTGTAATCACTTACTCCGTTAAAATTCATTACAATGTCTAGATTCTGTTGTTATCTTTTTAAGTCATATTGCCAAAACACAATGAATATGAATATGATAGTTTTTAAACATGCACCAATGTGTTTATAATATAGATAAAACTCAGAATATTTTCTACTTGAAAATAAAGCTTTACTTAAAACCAAATATGCATACTGGGAAATAGATGGCATAATTCAAATAAGAGAATGAAACCCCATACACACACACAGCGTCTCACTTTGCTCCCACTTCTCCCTCTGTCCAAAAGGAGAAGCTACTTCTCCCTAAAATTCAAGTCTAGCTTGACCCCTGCATGTAAACAGATAGTTATCATATGACGTCTTAACATACAGGCACCGTAAGGTCATCTGCCATTTTGTGGGTCAATGATTTTGTTTCGCGTGGCTGTTCATCACTTAATAGAATTTGCAGTCACACATTGGTTAATACATGCTGGGTTAAAGATTGTACAAACCGTGCAGACAATTCTGTGAAACGTAGTTTTTACACTATACCTGTTGTGAGGAAATTTGAAGGAGAGCAAACGAAGACGTAAAGTGAAGAGCGACGACGGACATGGTTGGCCAGCATCAACAGAAAAGACCTGCCGTCGAAGCATTCAAAATTTTGCTCAGACCACTTTATTCAAGGTACTTTCATGGAATGTTGTGCAGATTATTATTATTAGTAGTAATAGTATATATACCAAATATTTCTTACAGTGAATAACACAGAAACGTAGAAATTTGTGGCCGGTTTCGCATTGTTTTAAATATTGAAGTGCATGTGAACTATAGTTCTTACCAGTGTTTTTCTAAGAAAATGTATGTTGATAATTCAAATATGCATTCAAGATTCTAACCAGGTTTTTAACAATACCATATATTATGTATCTAGTCACTTAGTCACTATGAATTATTTACTACGTTTTGTTTCGTTTTCTTTTTCAGGAAAACCTGCCGACTTGTATAATCGATCACATCCTGACTGAGCTCCCACCCTTAAACTTGGTGACTTATCAGGCCCTTTGAAATCCAGGAAGAAAATGAAAACAGTGGAAACAGATATGGAAAGGTACAAACTGATCAGTCATTAGCATGTCAGAATAGTTTCCCTTATATTGTATCATTTTCTCATCCTGCCCTCAGTTTGACAAATGTCACTCAATTTAATACAGTGTATTATATTCATAAACAAAAAAGAAAATTACCAGGATAGAGACCACACTGTCATTTCATAATATTTATTTACTAAGGTTTTACTTTTCCAATAGTAATTACATTGTTAATATTTCAGATGCCATAATACTCTATTTACAAAACAAACTAACAGCTGCCTTTCCTACAATTTCCTCAAATGTGTAAGAAAAAAGGTGGTATGTTGTATAATCAGTGGTGTAGTGCTAGACAGAGAAGGGAACGCCATTCCCACAGCACTATGCCCCTGATTGTACTCTCATATATTCTATTTGATAGAGTTTCAGGCTTAAACATTTTTGAATTACAGGTACAACCAAATGCAACAGAGACAGAAGACCAGAGAAGAGCATGACATAGTGAAAGTGTTGCTAGATTTGCAGCATTTTCATAAAACATCTTTTGCCCAGGACAGGGATAAATCTGCTGATCACAGGGGCAGCTCTGTTTGTTCTTTTACAGTCATGTTAAAGATGGAACCAGATCAAGAACTAACACCAAAGACTAACTTCATTAGCCAGAGTGTAGCTCACAGTGAAATTCAACACCTGATTACTGAAAATACATTGCTGAGAAATAAATTAAGCTGCTACAAAATGAATCAGGAATCAATTTGTGATAAAGAAGATAAAGTTAAATATTACACTGGAATGCCGAGCTACATGACCCTGATGACCCTGCTTGAATTTGTTGCTCCATACATTCCAACCAGTTGAGGACTAGAGGTTGGGAAGTTTAAAAAAATGATAATGACACTAATGAGACTTAAGCTCAACCTCTCTTGCAAGATATTGCATATGGATTCAGGTATCAACATCAACTGTGTCAAGGACATTTTTAAATGTTATTCATGTTTTATATATTAGATTAAAGCCTCTTTTGTTTTGACCCAAGAGGAAGGAGCTTCAGCTTACCATGCCCATGGAACTGAGGAAGGACTTTGGTGGAAAAGTGGCCATCATTATTGACTGTTTTGAAACATTTAAACAGAAACCTAAAAGCCTAACGGCACCAGCTCAGACTTGGTCATCATACAAACCGAACACCATAGAATTTCTTATTGGCATTACACCTCAGGGATCTATTTCTTTTCTTTCAAAAGCATGGGGAGGTAGGGCAAGTGACAAATACATAACTGAAAACTGGATTTTTATCAAAGTTATTGCCTGGAGATATTGTGTTAACACACAGGGGATTTAATATTTCAGACAGTATTGGAATGTACTGTGCTAAAGTTATTACACCTAGTTTTACAAAGGGGAAATCACAATCGTCTCCTATTGATGTAGAAAATAATAGAAAAATCGCATATTTGTGAATTCATGTAGAATGTGTAACTGGTCTGGTGCGAAATAAGTATACCATGCTTCAAGGAAAACTCCCAGTTGATTTCCTCATGAATGACAAAGGAGAAATTCCAGTTGCTGACAAAACTGTTAGTGTTGCATGTTGCCTTACAAGTATGTGCGAGTCTGTTGTTCCATTTGACTAGTAAGGATTTGTGAAATAATCATAGCATTGTATGTGAAACATTCTTACAGAATTATGTCACCATTAAATATCTGTCAATAAACGAATCATTATCGTGTGTCCTTAATTCTAAACTTTCTGTCGTATGTTGTTCTTTAGTTTAGTTCTACTGGTTATAGGCAAGAAGATCTTGTGGACAGACTGTCTGTCCATCTGTTACCATTAGTCAGTTTACACCACTCCTTCTAAACAAGCTGGGGGATTGTCATTGAATGTTAAGCACACATTCATCCAGTGGACTGATTGGTCCTAATGAAATTGTGCTTCTCAGACAGCCAATATGGTTGCCACAGTGGCCATCATTAAAATCTTGTTATCACTACTCCAGCATAGATGGTCATAACAATGTGTGCTATAGAATAAGCAAGATATATACAAAACCGACAGAATAGAAACACATTTGTACAAGGGAATGAGTTATTTGTTTTTAATTAATATATAATAAGCATGCATGAAAACAACAGAAAGTGCTAGACAACACTGTACACTCACCACAATACCTAGCCCCCCCCCCCTTCATGACACTGTCATACTGTACAAGCACCACAATGTGCTTGTATATTAAATCATGTTTTTTTAACATGCAAATGTCCTGAGAATGGCCTTCTAACACTTTTCAGGCTTTTCTGCTTTACTGCCATACACTGGACGACATTCTGGACAGTAGTATGATCCTTTTGGTGCTCTAGTCATATTAATGCACCTAAAGTGAAGCCATTTCAATCTGCAGTTTTCATTATCACAACCTACACCATCATCAAATGTTTCATCATAGGGCACTTGACATAAATTAAGTCTGTTATTTCCTGACACAGTCTGTCCATCACTGTTGATGAGAGAGGGTTGCAACACTGATGCATGTAGATTTTCACAATGTTTTACAAGCTCATTTTTAAACATTAGAGTACATTTGTCATCTCTGAGTTCACAGAGAGGCTTTGGAAGACTGTTTGATACTAACGTAGAAATAAAATGTTCCGCATACTTGGGCATGATTGAAAGCACTACAGGTTTGGTTTTGGTTGAAAATAACTTTGTCATCGAATTCAGCATCTGTTGGTGCAGGAACATCTGGGAGAGCTGGCTTCGGTTTCTTTTGTGCGTTGTTATCAGTGGTTCCACATATGGCATTTTCCAGGTTCCTTTTCTTAGCTTCAGCTGACGTAAAATCAATTTGTGAAATTTCTGCATAATCAACCTTGTCTATGCTTGATGGCAGTAACCAGTATGCTTTCTCCTGAGTAACTGTCTTTGCATCTTCTATGCGCACAACTGTCTCAATGTAAAAAAGAAGTGCACCGATATGACTGCACACCTCCCCAAGGCCGGCCATACAATCACCATGGGCTGCCTCAACAATACCCGTTTTTTCTGCAATTATCCATGGTTTTAATGCCACGTCATTCATACGCTGAGAGTGTTGTACCTAAAAATGCAGAGAGAATTCCAGTTAGTTCTTCAGTTATTTTGAGTATTTTTAAATGAAATATGTGCACATGTAAACTTTTGCAACATCTGCATAAGTGAAAATTTATGTTTGTTTATGGTCTCCCCTACATCCCTGTTTTTCGTTGCCAACCCGAATATCCCCACCCACCCCCTGCCTGCCATAGTTAAAAAAAAAATACCCCTAAATTTATCAGATATACAAGGAAGACTACATACGAGTCAGTGATAGAATGAAATTTAATACTTCATAATTAACCCCATGAAATACATAGAACTAAAACTACTTTTGTACTGTGCTATACAAAATGGTATGAAGTAACAAATGTAATGAATTTCAACTCACCTTCGCAGTAACCAACGCCTTGTTGCTCACTTCCACGACAAAGACGTCTTTGACCCATCCATTGACAAACTGGCTGTAAGCTGTCAAATCATCCAAGGTGGAAGCACTTTTCGTGTTTACCAAATAATTTAAAATGTCATATAAGTTATTCACAGAAGGCACTGTACATTACTCGTCATTTTTCCTTTGTCCATTTCATACGGATCAATTCCACCAATTAAGCTTAGCTTTGACTCATATCTTTCCGACACTACTTTTTCTAGTCCATCTTTGTAATTTATCTTTACTGACTTTGAAGCCATTTTGACTCAAATGATTCCTTGAAAATTAAATCAGATTTCTTTGTTACGCTTGACAGCAAGTCTTCAACACAATGAGCTTGACCCACAAAATGGCAACCGGAAACTGCTTCCACTCACAGGCGAACGTAATGGGAACTATGTATATGATAGTGACAAAGACCCACATCCCAACAGAAGAAATATTTTGTGGAAAAACCTACAGATAGGAATAATTTCATCAATGAGATGGTAAAAAAAAAAAAATGCAAATACAACAGATGCTTGCATGATGGAACTAAACGTTTCCCACTTGTGGAAAATTACTTGAAGTTGATACGTGTAAAAGAGAAAGAGGGGCATATCAAGAATGGCTAGATGAGGTTTTGTAAATCTTTTCAGAACAAAAGTATCTGTTATTCTTTCTTGAAGATCAATATCACACAGTAAGATTACAATCACAACTTGTAACTCTGAAGCTGACAGAAGCAGTGGGACAAAAACTGGTAAACATTTACATGTTACGTAAGCCAGGGGTGTAGAATATGCCACTTTGGTTCTCATTGAAGGTCATGGGTGGATATTACTAAATTTGTTTGGAGCTTTAATCTGCATACTTTGAAAAGCAGTAATAGACATTTATTTAGGATTATAACGCTAAAGCCATTTAATGAATATAAAACTTCTGAATATGTCATTTATTTATTTTTCTTGGCATTTTCAACAATAATAGACTAAAAACTTGTTTAGTTTCTTTTGGGCCAAGGCTCTATCTCTCAGATTCTTACAGATAAGCAAGCTGAAACTTTATTCATGCATCATGACCTATTCAAAAGCACAGAGTCATTTCTCATAGATGGGCTGTACTTTAGATACAATAACTGTTACTGCAAGTCATTAAAAGTAGTATTATCCAACTCTGTAATTATATATCTTGATTTGATGTTATTTTCACAGTAGCAGCCATGAAGTTATGGTCACTCAGGCCTTTATTACCTCCGTACACTTGAAAAAACTGCAGTTCCAAACATTATGGAGCTTAATGGCTTGTTGCTGTTTCTCAACTTTATGCAATTCTTGGTTGTTGTTTTTTTTTTGTGCTTCCCATTGCATGTGATGATGGCAAATCTCCAAACTAGAAGACATACTAAAATCAACACATGATAACCAAAAAATATAACTATTGCTCTTTCTACACCACCACCATCTCAATATTCCTTTTCACTGTTCTGTACTGACTCTTAAAACTTTTCATGATGCATAATATTCCCTTCCTCTTTAATATGTGCTGCCGGTTGTTCACTATTTTTTTAATTCTATAAGTAACAGCTTGATGATGCAGATAATTTGAATGAAATCAAATGTGCAGTTGAAAGCTTCCTGTAAAGTTAGGTTCAGACAGGGAAAGAAAAGGAAGGCCTTTTTAGACAGAACTTCAAATTAGCTGACCTACTGCTATGCACCAATGCAAACAAGCCGTACTTAGAAAAATTACTTTTGCTTTATTTATTTTTTCCCAATTGCATTCTTCCAGATTACATTTCAGCTAGACATAAATAACTGTTTCACTTACTTTGATGCACGTGCTCACAAGTTATAGTTTTTTAGTTATAAAGTGATCCTACAAAGTGATATAACCCTTATGAAAAGTTACAAGCATTTAATTATTCTGGATAATAAAGACAGACTAAGATCATCATCGATCTATTTTAGTTTAGTGTTTTGGCTGAATAAAATCACAATTTTCCATGGCAAGCTGGTTGTTCGGCATCTCCTTCATTTATAATTGATGGATTTGTGTTTACAGACAGCAATCCAGGCCAGTTAATCATGTCAACAGTGGCTTGGGTAAAGAGAGAATTTTGTTTAACAGCTATGCCAGTACTTTGCTGTGTAATTGCCTTTTGCTCCATAACATCAGCATGACTACTGTAGCTGTGTAAATGGTGCTTATTTAAGGATGCTTACATCAAAGCAAACTACAAATGAGGTACAAAAACCTGTCTTGAGAATCCACTGCAATGAGACCTGCTGTTTTGAGGGACAATGATCTCCTTGCACAGATATATTGATTATATAGTGTTATAACTGTTGTGAGAGACCAGCTGTCTTGAGAGAGACAATCAGTTTTTTGGCAGAAGGGGTGGTCTTTCAAGGCAGGTTCTACTGTATTATGGAATTACAATTATTTTCAAAACATTATTTCTGAAACTTCTTTATTGTATTTTGGAGATATTTTAAGTTTAGGGCAGGGGTGCCTGTGATTCGAATCCAAGGATGTACTTCATTCAGCGCAAGCTGAAATCATCAATGTACATGTGGTAATGCTATTATGTAAATAAATGTGCATTAAACTGTTGTTGTTCATTGTTGTCATACTGGGATCACATTTTAATAAGTCAGGCATTTACACTTTCAAGGCAAAATGAAAACATAATTACTGGTGGATTGACACACAAAATTCTAAGGCAATAATGCATAAAGGAACAATAAATAAAGAGACCATAGGGAAGGTTACTATTATAAATGCGTACAGCAACCCACTATATGTTCATTTCTTGATATTATCTGATCAAATGACACATACATCCAAACTGGGTAGAAATAAAATAATAAAAAAGGAAAATGTAATAATTCACGATGATAGTCTCTTCACAATCACAAAGTCATTTTCTGTGTCATTACGACTGATTAAACACAGCAATCTATTATCAGAAAATATTCTGAAGGTGTCCCAAGACTTGTACTACATGAAAAAAATTGATATAATTTCATGTCCCACCATTTACAGGTCATTAAAATTTACTTGTAAAAATAATTAAGAATGTCCCAAGATTTACAGTAATTATAGCACAACAAATCCATTTTTCTTTTCTTTACCAGCATTACCTTGAACTGCAACCTTCTGACCCAAGAAATTGCAAGTTTCTTTGTCCCTTATGAACCCGATTGAGAAGTTTGGTCAAGGCACATGAAAGAAGTTATTGTGTGGAAAACATGCAACAGACATACAAAGCCAAAGAATTATACTCTCAACCTCGAGGCAGCAATATGAACATATCACTTACCGTTCTATCTATATATGCCTGCATGAGTTTCCTTAGTGGTGTGTGTCGTTTAATTTTGAAAAGCACAACACTACCATCCTGACCTGAAACCTTCAAGTTGATGTGTTCAGAATCTTTCTTTTCATCCTGTAAATAAAGAACAGAATTAAAGAAAACCAAAGGTCAAAAATGGTACAATCTTTGCTAGCCAAGGTTCAGATGTTAACCCTATCTACACCTTGGCAGACGAACAGATATTCTGTTTTTCAGGAATGTGAATTTCAGTGGATGAGACATCAAGTAGCCAGGTATATCACCCAGCTCCTGGCTGATCAGGAAAGCCCTGTGATTATAATCATAATGCAGGCTTGGCCAATGTGGGTATATGAGAAAGCTTGCCAGTAGCTTCTCGTGGGTCGGTGGTTCTTTCCAGGTTCTTCCTCCACCATTTATTCTGGCCGCCAAGTATAGCCTATTTTGTACTGAAAGATGGCGTTAAACCCTATAACAACAACAATCGTAATGATAGCACCCTTCAAAATGAACACAAGGTAACAAACTCTCGCAGGTCACAATCTGACCCCTTGATGACTGTTCTAATTTTTTATAAGATCAGCGCATTTAGTCACTCCCAACTTACACAACCGAAAAGACATTCCACCCTTTGCCCCATATAACAATTAAGTACCTTACTGATTCTGAGTGGCCACATTTATGCAGAGTTTACCCACTGCTTCAAGTATAGGACACTTTGGCACAATGTCGGTCACTACACTTCTGAAATACTTTGGAGTGACTCTGTTCTAATGTTTTGATGGTATCTCTGCATTTAGGCATTCATAACTTGTAGCTCAGTAGAGACATTCTACACGTTTCATCCATGTACCAATTAAGGACATCGCTCATTTTGAAGGGCCATTTTTACGCAAAGTTTATCCATTGCTTTGGGTCTATGAGTCACTGAGTGGTCAGATAGTGACCCATGAGAGTCAGTTACCTTGTTAACTGACCTATCGCCACTTGTCATTCACGCTGGATCAATTAACCAATCAGCGAGCATAAATTAGACACACCTCCAGGTACTGCTTAAGTCTGCCATTTTCCTCCGACAAGCTGCTTGTAGCAACAATGAATTGATTATGACAAGTATTTACAAATTTTGCAATGACTTGTTGATTTCTCGATCAATAACGGTGGAAAGAAGTATTGTAATTCTGACAGTCAATATCCAAATCGTCTAAATGGAGGATTTAGATGTATTCCTTTCCCGAAACATAGGCAAAACTTCGATGTATAACGACTTGTCGTGCTTACGATCAGCTGAATAAAGACACAATTGACGGCAATTACAGTGTGTTTGTTTGCATAAAAGTATGTCCTGTTGATAGCTTGAAAAAAAAAGAAATCGAAAAATATATATGTAAAAATTAACGTTTCAAGAATATAGGTGGAGAAACCCCTAACTTTCGGGCTTTGATATATATTATTTATTCTTGTATAAGAAGCACTGAACCCAAGGCTGCATTATTTTAAAGTTTGAAAATCTACACTTCAATGTTGGCTTGTCCCAAAATTAATGATTTATCGTCTCGATCTTTCAGACACTAGAGTGACGCTTTACTTTCTCATTGGGATGAAGGAGAGATGGGGATACAAAAATGTAATTAGTAATAAAGAAATACAAAATAAAGGTTTCAAATAATTGTCTTCCGATATATTAAGCATGCATTTACATGTTTACATCAACAGACATCATTGATCAAAATTCCATATGACGAACATAGCAGACCTTAAAATTATTATGTACAACAGTATACTTCTAAACAGTAATTATTTACGACTTTTGTTATTAATTTTTAATTCATATACTTCCAAGGCAGCATAAACATAAGTCAGATAAAATTAACAAGGATAACATTATATGCTAAATACATCTGCATCTTTTGAAGCAAGTTTTCTTTCATATGAATAAGTTCTTAAACAGATTTACAATTGATTGCTATTATTCACTGAAATAAAACACTTCGGTTATTAATGTACAAACTTGAACTACATATATAAATATTGTCTACTGCAGTATAATTAATGCAACTTTGTAATTTTATATTTTTAAGAATAATACAAATCGCATTAAATAAACATATCACTTAAACTGAAACATATTTCTTTGCCAAATACTGCATGTTTGTCAGAGGTTAAGTCACGTGATTTGGTAGGCAGAGCGATCTATCATCTGGCGTAAGGTCAACTGCAGAGTGCACACACTATAGTAGAAGTCATGTATGCACATTTACTCAAATTAAATATAAATTGTTGTTTTAATATACAGTACTAAGTTTTTTAACCACAGTCTACTCAATCCTGATTATTGAATGTTCTGCACCTTAAAGCCTCAATACTGCCATTATGTGCAAAAAGTTGCATGTGCCAAATCATCTGAATAATATTGGAGATTGAAAGATATTGGTTGTAAATATTGTTGGGTTCCATTAAATCCAGATAACACTGACATTTCATCATATCATGAGCCATGCAATTTCTCCGAGAAACCCTGCCATTTTGGATGTATCTATGAAATAATTAATCCGATGTTGATCGGCAAGATCCAAAGGTAACCAATTTCAGTTGAAAGCTGGAACACAAGATTTTATGACATCATTGTAAACATAAGTCAATACTGCACTATCAGATTGTCTTCAACCCATGTTCATGCTTCAGAGTGACACTGATCATAAATATTCAACCAGTCTTATGGGGGGGGGGGGTAATGCATGCTGTTTCTTCTCAGATCAGCTTAAAAAGTGGGCTTACCTCTCTTCATTCCCTTTCAAATCAAATGTGCTACAAACTATTGTTTCTGTTACTGGATTAGTCAATAACGAATTTTATTGAATGTATCACATCACTACTTTTGAAGCACTCCTGAAAAAGAACTAATTACAGGTAACTATGTTGACCAATTAAGGGGTGACACCTCTTAATTCTAAACATAATATTTGAATGTCTGTTAAACTTGACATCTTGATTATTTCAAAGAATGATTTATGTCAGATGGCTTTTTTTTTAAACAAACCATTTTCTTTTTTCCAATAGTTAGATCAGAAGAATGGTTAAACTTAGTATAACCTGCGGCATTGGGACTTTAACTATCAAGAAACTTCGGCCACACTATTCACCAAAATCCACCCCAAAGCACAAGAAAATACTGGAGTACTATCTTGTAGAATTAGACGACAAATTATGCCACATTTATTATTTACAGCAGATAGTAATGAAACAAGGGAGACATGTTACTGGATTCATCGCCAATGCTGGTTAACAAGTCACAACGGACCCAGTCTATATGTTCCTAGTGAAAACAGCCTCATTGTGAAGTAAATAATCGACCATCAGTGCCATACATATCAGTGGAGATGAAAACAAGAACATATACATGACATTATAAATATTTTTACATGTATTTGTTCATCTTTATTACCAACTGGTTGTCGCTATGGGCTATAGCGATATATTCTATTATTTTCTTGACATTTTATATAAATTCTTGTAGTTAGAAATCAGGTAAATGTACAGATTCTTTTTTTTTAAAATTGAAGTGGAAATAACTGCCGATCCATTATTTACTTTTTCCTACATGTCATTACATTTAAAATTGTTATTGTCGTTTAATGAAATTTAATGATAAAACATTCTTCTGCACACAGGATTCATTTATGTGAGGCAGATAAAAAGATCTATGAATATATACATAAAATTTGTAAAATTATGTCTTCAAAACGCAACATAATTTAGTACAAGCCCAACTATTATTTGAGTACATGCTGTGACAAAGCGGCAGTCCACTGAAGTTACAGAAGGCGGTAAAAATAAAAAAGTGAGCAATAAAAGGTCGGATGATGTTTTAAAATGAACGAGAATGGTGATATTATTTTGTAATTAATTTGATTAGTATATATAAAGTTGCGATAGCAGTTTGTACCATTTTTGTGCTGTAATCAGAAAACAGACTGCGTTTATAAAAAACAAAACAATGTAATATGTATGAAATAAGTACATTCTAATTATATGTTCCAATTAAAAACACAACCTGAAGAGGTACTTTCATTCCACAGATATTACACAAAGATTAGAGACGAAAAGTTTAAAAAATGTGCAACAACTATAATTAAGGCACCCAGTCGAATCCATTTTATCCAGAAACATGCTTTGGAAGAATAGTGGGGAAAGGTCTTTAAAATTAACCAACCACATGGAAACAGTAAGCGTAATGGGCAGTATCGGTGAACAAATCCAAATATTGGAACAGAAAGCTGTACATTTTCTTGTGGTTTTGTGCACGTTTCATTTCATTTATATCAGGTTTGTGGTGGATTTGGGCAGGTTTGGGGTGGAACATGTGGCCCATGAAACTTCCAGACAAAAATTATCCATCGCAACGGAATTTTATAATGGTGACCAGGAAATAAATTAGGTCAAGAAAAGGAAACATTGAGTTTAATTGTCAAAATATTGGGTAGTAAAAAATTTTTAATCAAAATGTGTACCTTTAATTGTGACATCACAACACGTGACATTCGGATTGTATTGGATCACACCTTCAGGTTGATCTTGTCCAAAAACGTCCACATACTTAAACATTAATTTTGCCATACATACCACCATGTCAGCCAATTCTGCTTGTCGGGTAATTCTGCACAACGATAAGAATTCCTATAAAACATTGGATCACATGTTGTTTTTGGTCGAAAATCCAATTTGTATAAAAAAAGAACGGTCTTCCTTTAATTAAGGAAAGTGATATTCATAAAGAGTGCACAAATATCTCCCATTTCTACCCTAACTGCATGTGAAAATGTGATTTCTAAAAGTCAACATGAAGACCCACTCCATGACCTTCCTCAACTTTAAACCCAGAAAATCCTATTTACTATGTCTTTCAGAATCATAAACAAAATACATTATATAAAAGATGGAAATGTGCACCTTAAAACAATACTACATTAAAATCCAAGTTTCCAATTTTGCAAGAAGCTGTCCCACATGAACAAAATTGTCTGCTATCCAAAATGTGAACTTGCCGCAAGAACATGATTCTCAAAAAATTCCCTGGCGTATAGTCAGTTTCTAAATTCTTCAGTAATTTTTTCCCATAAACAAGACGTAAACACACTACATCCTATTCATTATTGGTTCTCTTCAACATAACAACTTATTTTTTTTAATAAAATGTTGAACTTCACTAATTTTTTTACATTATCAGTTTAGTTTGCTTAATATCCCTCGTCATTTATTGGCATTGTTATGCTGAATTTTGTAAAACCATCTATAAACCTGACCTAATTACTCGACCAAAATGCTGACAGAAACAGTCCAAAGTAATGTATTTAATTTCCATAGCACGATTAATCAACATTACATCAGGCCCGGCCATAGGATGTGTGGGGCCCAAGGCAGCAAGCGATGAACACGGGGACACAAACAAAAAAACTGCATTGCTGAGAAGTGAGGGGCCCAAGGCGGTTGCCTCATTCACCTTGCCCTAGGGCCGGGAATGCATTACATCTTTTCAAAACTATGCGAAGAATAGGCGGACATATCGCAAGTCACGAAAACACAGGTGTGGTATCTGGTGTGTCAAAAATTAATATTAGTCTGAACAGAATATTCTGGCGACAATTGCCTCTTTTCAAATGGTAAGCATTGCAGTATTTATTTTCGTCAATCGGTCAAATTCGGTATGCGTTTTGCTTCAATATTGGTGACTGAAACCTTAGGTGCGCAGAAATGTCCGACAGCATTGTACTTCTATGGCATGTAGAAAATAACCTTCCAATGGAATATGGATGTGCGAGGATCCAAAAAACGTTAATAATTGATATTTAAAGGTACGGAAAATCGAATTCTAAAAAAGTACACTCATTACTGAAAAGTGTTGAACGCCTGCACGACCAATACGACTTTTAATATAATTTCCCTCTAAATCAAGTTGTGGTAGGACATCATAAATAATCAATCCTTGGCTGTCATACATGGAAGGACTTGACTAAGCTAAGGTGCAGATCACTGAACAATCAGGAATGATTTGACGTTTGGTTAAACAATATTAGTATTAAATGTCAGAGCAACAATTAATGGAACTACATGACCACGCTGACATGCACTTCTGTTTGCGTCGCGTATCTACGCGTGTGTACCATGCGACCCCACGTTGTAATTTATTCCTACTACCCTATTATCAACTTTCAGTTTTGTTTGTTCATTTTCGATACATAAATACCACTGTCTACTATTGCATACTTCAAAAAAAAAAAAAATCACAGTAAGTCACGTGCTTTGAACTGACAACAGTTTATCATCGGACCTAAAGAAAGAAAAATAACGATAATCTGGACCACAAGTAACCGGTTTGAACACTTGTACGTTACAAAAGACTTGGACGGTAAATAGCCCATATTACCGTTAAATAAATTGTGTTTAACTTACAAGATACAATAACGTACCTTTTTGTGTTCTTCAGACATGACTGCCGAGTCTGGAAACAGAAAAAGATATACTGAAAAAGACACAAAGGTTCTAAAATATGGCGCAGTATGGCGGGACTTGCCGATTGCTGCTGATTGAGAGTTGACTGGTTCGTTTTACGTCAATAAAAAAAGGCCGAAAAAAATCTTCGTCAAAGTCATAAAGAGAGCAATTTCATTATGTCAGATGTGAGAAAGTAAATTATGCATGAAGGTCATAATTGCAATTTATAACGGCATTACGGCAAGTAGCCACCTTACAAATTTCATGCAATCAAAATTGTCCTTAAAATTTTCTGCCTCTGACGTAATTTCCCGCTTTTCTGCTAAAGTTTAAACGTTGATTGCAAGCGTAGCTTTAATATCTGTCGAACTGCACGTCAAGATCGACATTTTCAATGTGATAAAAAATATTTAGTATCTTGTGGCAAATGTTTGATTATTTTAGAAAAATTTCCTCCATCCAGCTGGGTATTATGACTCTATGGTCTTAAACTAAACTATGGAAAAGAGCGAAAACCAACAAGTTTTGTAAAATTCGACAGATAATTTATTTCCTTTGAATACAAAGTGAACATTTTAAAAAAGGACTTATAGCAATGAGAATTAAATTCCAAAATAGTCCAAACAGTTATATCACCAGTCCTAATGAATAAAGTTCTAATTAAATTCCAATGGTGTTCGAAAAAAGATCCAGCGCAAAACGTGTTGATGTGCCTGTAGTTTTGAATGTACTAATGTACCAGTAGTCTTATAAAGGGGGTGTTCTGGCCCAAAGCCTTATTTTGAACTTGACAACATAATTCTCTCCCCCCCCCCGCCCCCTCAAGTTACTCTAAACAACTAAGAAAACAACTGTGTTGAGGCAACAGCGTCTATTTCATAATCAATTACCAACACGAGGACATGCCATTGAATCGTCCCCGTCGTCAAATACAATAGGGTTTGATCCAGGAACACCCCCTTTATAAGACTACTCATATATTTCACACAAAATTGCTAGAGATTGCTAGCAATTTTTATATCTGATATTTCACACAAAATTACTAGAGATTTCTCGAGATATTTTTAAATAGTTTCACGTGATCGCGATAACAAACGTCATGACACATCGCAATTGCATTAACTGCATTGTATAGTAATGGATCGTCATTTTCATCGAGTTGCTGATCAAGTGGATTCCATGGTCCGATATATTTGTGTCCTGGCAATGTCCAACCTCCCTTTGGTTTTGGTAATTTGCCAATAATTTTATGTATATCCAATCCTGATCCGATGACAGCTCTGTAATTGCAACGCTGGCAATAAGCAACTATCTTATTTTGTTCAGGCATAGATCTTTCTTCACATCATCGCAATTAATTTCAGTCATTCTTAGTCGCTTACTAAAATAACTTTGTCGTCGGACCTCATTGTCGGAGTGCTAGCATTCTGGGTTTGCATTGCACAACCACAAGTGATTGTATCACAGGATTTATCTTGTTTAAGAAACATGCTCTTTCTCTTACCATATACATCACAAATACGTTTTAACATTTTTCTGCTATTAGCGGTTGTTTCTGTTGTTTCATCGATGTTATTGGTTTTGGTTTTGAATTTGAGACAGTATGTTTTCATTTTTATACTTGATTTCAGACGAAATAAATGTTAAGATCGTTTACGATCCAAATACCGCTTTACGATCATTGCTGATACTAGGAAACGGGTCAAATTGCAGAATAAACTTTAAGAAATTGTTGCGTTTAGATCCGCTATCGGATCCAGACATCTGCAAGATATAATAACAAGCTGAAGTTCCGACTGGCTGAAGCTGATTTGAGTTATGGTTTATTTTTATATAATTTTTAAAGATGTACTGTTTGATAATATCACTCGGAGGAAGACCAAACGAGTCAAAGTAGTTGTTTTTGTAAAGAGCTATCCAGTGAGTTCCAGATCCATCATTTAAACCTTGGATTTTGATGAACACAGCTTTGATCAGCAGTTGGTGATCTATTTGTTAGTTCGTCTTTGGAAAATACTCCGAAAATCCTCTGACATCATTAAGTTTATCAACAATTTCAAAATATTTTAGGCGAACGATTTCATCTTTCGAGTTCCAGAATTTGTCGATGATTTCATCGCCTGGTTCCCGGTAGCAGCAGTCCTCGGCCCCGACTTCCACGAGTCTTCGCATTGGATATGCCTGCATTCCGCGTCCTATCCCAAATATATTTGGTAATAAACTTTCCGCTATCCCTGCTAGCAGCGGGCCTATGAGCCCGCCCCTGACCGTGTTGCGGTTAGTTCTTGTGGTTCTTGTTTTATTTTCATAGGAGTTTTTCGTGCTCATGTTGGCGGCATTGTTTATAATTATCGATCAGAGAAAATTTGGATTTTATAGCGGCCCCTGTTACCAGAACTGTTTGATTCCGTCACCGGTGACTCCGTCTCCAGATACAGCTTTTTGTTTTGTCGCTCCTGATACTGCACCTGACGCTGCACCTAATCCTAACGTTTCTAACACAGGTAATAACTTTGGCAATAATGTTCGTGCTAAAGTAGCTATCGTTGTTCCGATTGATCCGCCAAGTATCGCTTTCGATCTGTCAAATGCTGTTATTTGTGTCACTGACAGATCAAGTATAAAAGGCTTCCCTTTTAACAATTTGGATATCTGGCGTTGTTAAAAGTAATTTTGTTGGAACGCTACGCATTTTGAAATCTATTTTTACCGAAACCGCTTTTCGTTTAGCTTGTGCTAGTTTTTGTATTTGTCCTTGTGACAGGTTAATCTCATGCAAAATATATTTAATTATGGATTTTGAAGGATAAGACATTTTTAACACTACATCTGTACAATCATTCTATCTGTCACGGAGTCAAGTGTTATGAATCTGTCAGATCTTACAAGAGCAGAAGCGTAGCATATGTTATCCGGAGCAACAGGAACCACTCCCAACGTCCATGTTACTTCAATGTCAGCTGTTGATCCAATGGCTCGTTCGCTGTGCTTACTAACATCAAAATGAAATATCTGGTAAAGAGATCGAAACTCTTCGACAGATGTTTGAGATCTAGTATCAGCGTCCTGATATTTCTGCATCGCCTCCATCAGATACATATAAGCTCGAGATACATTTCTATTAATATTATTACCAAAGCTGCATTCGATCGCTCGTTCAGGTTATTGCATAGAGTTGATTCTAACAAATATTCGCCTTACGTCAGCTTTATCTAAAATCGAGTTGTTTTGTAGTTGATTATTACGTTAACTTTATCGATGAAACACGATAAATATCTGACGCGGTAATTGCTCGATCAGCGTTGTTGTTATTCGCCATGTGTTATCACTTGTGTTTGGTCTGCAATTCGATAAACCTTATGCTGTTCGAAGTATATCTTTCTGCTGTACGCTGCTTACAATGTCTCAAGTTATATTAGTTTTGAGATGGATATGGCAACCGGAGGAATCCCTAACACCAATCGTGAAATCACAAACTGGCAATCAGCAATACCAGCAGCTTTTATCAGACAGTCATTATTATCAGCTCGGTCAAAAATAAGAGTATGTTTTATGCCATGGAAAACTTTATTGTAGTCGCAACAAAATCCAAATTTTGTGCTTAACGGAAGCATCATTGTGATTTGACGCGACTGAGCTGTGTAATTTTGTCGTTTAACAAAACCATCGTTGTACTCTCGAAGATTGATCATTGGAACAATACTTCGAGCTTTTGCTAACAATGCATCTGTATCAGCTGCAGGGCTGATGGAAAAATTCCAGTTGCGTTACAAAGAGCTATCAGAGCATTTCTCACATTTGCTATTGCATTATCAGCTGATGCAGCCGTTCCGTATTGATTATGAAGCCTCAATAAAAAGTTGTTTATGTTAGTGCGAGTCCCTGCATTATCAGCACCAGCAATTGGCGTTTCACCAATTTGAATGAGATCCAAATCACCAGTATTTCCTAATGATATATCCTTGATCCACGTCATATTTGTCGCAACAGATCTCGCTGAACGACACAATGTTAAGAATAGTACTTGATATCGGCAAGTGCATAGAATATCTTCTACTGTTTGATTGGCGAGTTGATATCTGGCGCTTTTGAACAAGTTTTAGCCGTTGTTTACTAATGTAATATTTGCATCAAACCTATATCACCATCTGCGGCTGTTCTTATACTACCTCGTACTTCAAGTATGGCTTTGTGCAGCAGCAAAAACTCATCTTCGTCTCGTGTATTAAATGTTCTGATACCGGCTTTGTTAGACGCATTAGAGTTTTCGTCGAGATATTCAATATACTCGAACTGCGTTTGCAGAGTCGTCTACAGTTATCTCGTCGACTAGGTCAAGATAATATTTAATAGACATTTTTATTGTAATCGTCAGACAAAATCGTGATTATTTTAAAATCACCTAAAATGGAGCAGTATCTTGTTTTTTCTAGTTCGTGTTACGAGTTTTCTAATAATATTTTCGCCGGCTGGAGACAACAATTTTTTGTTGTTGTTATCATCGCACGTGCTGTTTCTGATGATGGAGCTATTTCAGAAAAAACATGTTTTATATCCGGACCATTTGGCACTCCACCTTTGATTTTATCAGTCATCTTTTGTCCAACAGATGTTCCTGCTGAAGATGAGGCTCATGTTGCAAAACCCTTTGACGCGTCTAACGCGATTGGCGCTACTTTGTTAGCTATTCCTGGCATATTTTCTGTTATCTTTGAGAAGATATTCCCGAAGAAAAAAAACACCCACTATTTTTCTGGGGTAAATTTTTCGTTGTTTCATCTTCTTACACAAAATGTCTGATAAAATTGGCTGTGATTAGTTGACTTTGGTCGGTTAACCAACTGGCCGCATATGCAGATAGTAAGTCACAATTTCGTTGTTAAGATCAATCTGACGACCTGATTGATCAATAAGTGTCATAGTGATAGATGATATTTGATTTTCAACATTGATAGGATAGTATATTATTTGTCTCGGATTGACTTGCATTAACGAACCCGTTGGAACATCAGGACTAAACAAATAAATTGTCTGTCCTTGGCTACCTTGTGCAGTGTATGACCCAATTGCAACAGAACAGTTTATCAGGATTATATTTACATCTGTGATGTTGATGGCTGACTCGCTATCATACGATACTGTCGCAGATGTGTCAGATCCGTATTGTCGCTTATTAAATTCTAACAATGATCCCATTATGTATTGGCCAGTAAGATCGATAAACAGTTTGGATTTTTTTTAGTGCTATTCTTGCTCGTAGCGAGTTGTAGTATGAAATGATCTCGAAATTATTAGATGATATACCACTACTACCAACGGTTATAAGATATTTTATTGTTTTGTTGATATCTGTAACGTTGTAGGCGCCTTGTGGTATCTTAACAGATTTCCACTCGATGACACCATTGGTTTTCAACCCGAACGTAAAATCATTGTTGAAGTTAGTTTTAACATTTTCCATAGAGTGCCAGACAGTAGCAGATACTAATCCGATCTCATGTTGCTTTGGGGACCTAGGATCAAGTTCATGACAGGATTATAAAACACTGAAAAGTTTGTGCAGTTCGATGTTGTCTGAGATGAGTCAAGTAACAGTGTCATCGACGATATTTTTATTTATTGTTCACATATAAAACTACGACAGTTTTGAGTTAGCGTATTAAGTCGCTGTGTAACACATAATACTCGTCCGTCGTTAAAGATCCATTCGACCTTAGATGATCAAGTATTTCAACTATTTCATTGTCTATTTCTGAACTAGTGTTCCAGCTTCCTTCGATGAGATTAGCAGCATCAGTCGATCATTGATATCAGCGGCCTAGTTAAAGATCTTTAATCCATCACCTGCTGTTTCTTCCACAGTATCATATTCGGAATCCGTTTGAAAATGTTATATACTCTGCATCTCGTCTTTTTTCATTTTGTTTAACTCATCTTCAATTTCTTTCGCCATTGTCTAAAATTTTTTGGCAGCTGTAAAACCTTTTTCAGATCTTGGAACTCTATCAAAAACTTCCAGATATATCTTAGCAATAACACCTTGTCGGAATATTTCATAATAATTTTAGCATCATAAATTTCAGTTGCGGAATCTAAACCATTTCTAGCCTCATCTGCTTTTTGTATTACATTGTTGAAATTTTTTAAAAAAGAATCTTCTTCATTTTAGTCCATAATCTTATTTTTCGTGTATTTTTAAAACTAACATCTTTATTTTTAACCTCAAATGCAAAATATTCTAAATGATTAATTTTACCGTATAGGGTGTTTTTTTAATTTTCTGTTATTCTTTCTTCTTTACTTCCTCAAGGATCTTTTGTCTTTCTCGTTGATATCTAAGTTGCTTACTAAATAACAAATCTTTATTCTCATTTTTCATAAAATCTCAGTTTGTCGTGCATTAAGATCACCAATTCGCTAACAATATCCTCAGCAACTTTTCGTTGTCCTTCCTCGAGTAGTCCTCGCAAACCGTTTTCTTTTAATTTTTCTAGATCATCTGACGATACTTTATCAACACTGGGTTGTTTGCCAAGTACAGATTCGGTGATAGGGTTAAAGAGTCTTGCAGTTTCTTCTGATGTTTGTTGTTGTCCAGCACGTTCTTGCTCAACTTTTTTCTTAAACGCAGCTCTTGTTGCCACATATTTCTTTAGAAGATTTATCCGCAGCTTGTCCATTATTGTGAATAACACACATTAAATTTATACTTCTTTACAGTCCAAGAACGAATCAATTCCGCATAAAACCATATGCTTGGTATCTCTGGCAAGTTTATGTGAATAAGAAAACAAAAGTGATTTTCCATGAGCTGCCTCATGATAAATATCAACAAATTTATCTCTGGAAACATCGCCGCATTGGTCTCGTGATATATTCTGCACGTCAATGTTGTCAAGTCCCTTAGACAATATTAAACAACCCGTATTTCTTCTGATAAAACGATCAACGTTATAAAAACCTTGGGCAAGATAAATTGCATTACATCCTCGATTTCTTGCCAGTGAAAGGTAAGATTTGATCTTGCCATTCTCAGCATTGCTCAACGGGATGTCATCAAATACAATATTCTTATGTTCGTCCGAGTGTAGCTCGGCAACAGAGACAAGATCTTCTGGTGTTCTTATAACAAAAATATCTTCGCCAGCACTAAATTCTTTTTTTAGTTTTTCGTTGTACTCGTTCAGCAACTCGTATTTATCCTGCTGGGGATTGATCGTGTAGATATACACCCGATCGTAGTTGATTATGTCGTTGAGTAGCAAGTTCATTAGCAAGTTTGTTTTGCCAGATCCAGTTCGTCCAACTATCAGGTGATGACAATACGGTAGCTCGTAGCTGTGTTTATTTTTTAATACTCGTTCCTTGTCAAAGTTTATAATATAGCATGTGCACAAAATTTTGTCAGCAGCAATTACAATAACATGAGCTACTACACAAAATTTGGTATGTTAGTAAGTGGTTCATCTGCTGAAAAAACTGCAACAACAACAGATGTTGATCTAACAAATTATCTTAAGCGATCCGGTGACATAATGACCTGCAGCCTTACCATGTCAGGACAACAAGTGTTAGATCTAGAAACAACATATCTTCCTGACAACGTCAATAATATACAAGCGGTAAGTTATCATCAACTAACCACAGCTGTATCTGAAAAATTTGCACTTCCCGGCGACGTAATGACCGGCAACATCAACATGAGCAATAATAAGATAACAAATATCAGCATATCACAACCGTTAAACAACGCTGATATCAACAAGCGGTAAGTTATAATCAACTAACCATAGCAATATCTGATAAACTTCCACTCGCAGGTGGGAGAATGACTGGTTTGTTACACATGGGAAGTAAAGTGATATACAACACTCAGCTTGACAATACTCCGCTTCCAACGATAACTGGGTAACAAACGCAAAATTTATAAGACAAAATTTTATGATAAAAAATCCGGCGGCATAATGACAATTAATCATGACATGGGCGTCAACAAGATAATATCAACTGCATTTCCAACAACAACATCCGATCTGACAAATAAGAACTACCTCGATGATATGATCACTGGTTATACCTCAATACGAGTAGCAAAATCTGGAGACACAATGACAGGCACGCTAAACATGGGATCAAACAAGATAACAACAACATATTATCCAGTATCTCCATTTGATCTGACAAACAAATCTTACGTCGACGTGGCAGCAAATAATGCAGTTGCTGTTGCAGGTACATCAGCTGATCCTCTTTATGTTAAGCGAACAAGAGGTAATCACAGGAGCCATGGATATGATAGCAAATAAAATAACGTCAGCATACATTCTTGTTGCTGTATCAGATCTTGTAAATAAACTTTATGTTGATGGTGTTGATGGCAGCACAAAACGAGCTCGCAGTAACGTTGATTATATTCCACATCTTGTTGATTCGAGAGATAATCTTTGGGGTTCTGTTGCAACGGCGTCAAAACAATATCCTGGAAATAATCCCAATTTTGCTTTTTCGTTTAACAGCGTCATATCTGGAGGTCCCGAGTGAACAACATATGGAGAAACAAGTAATCTTTGGATCAAAATTCAGTGCCCTGATGCTGTTGCAATTTGGAAGTTTCATTTACGAGGACGAACAAATGCTGGTGTCGGCTGCATATACAATCGGCGATTAGAGGAATCGACTGATAATACCACATGGACAACTCTGTACAGCGCAACGGGTGTTTATATCTCACCGAGTCAACAGCTTACTGTAGTTAATACTAACACGGTTAACAAGTATATTTACTTTCGGATATATGTTGTCAACGCAGAAAGTCCTTACCCAGGTTTGACAATGTTTCAGCTGTACACGATTGATGATTTAGTGTAGGTTTAGTATGTTAACGTAGATCGCTATGCGATCCACTTTAATGTGAAATGATTTATTATGTCTGTTGATCCTCCGTCGATCAGAGTCGCAAAAGAGTTTTACAACAACATATTTGATCCTGAAACAAAATTAGAAATAGCTGATGTTGATCAGCTAGACCCCGAAAGCGCTAGAAAAGCTCAAGCAGTTAATGAAATCGTTAGAATGAAAAGTTGAAGACTCTGATCACCTGATCTACAAGAAAACGAAGACAATTTTGTTCGGGTTGCTGGAATGCGAGGTCCACAGCTAAAAAAGCTATCCGAGATTTTGATATTATTAGCAAGCACTGTCATCCAAACGATTGCGAGGAACAGCAATTACAAGTTGAGTCGCTCTTGACAAATACACTGCTTGAAAAAAAAAAACAAGGAAAATTCTATGACAGTCAACAGATCTGACCTTATAAAAGCAAAATCTCCTGGTGGTAAGAAACAAGAACAAGATCGAATGAAAAAAGTTCATGATGAACTTGACGAATTAGCAGAACTTTTAAAAAAATCGACTCACAAAAAATCGTAGGATGAGAGATAGTTTTGCTAAACGAAGAATATTTCGTGAGTTGGGTATGTACTATCCACATAAGAACGTTGTTGGAGGTAGCAGATAATAATGATAATGCCAATCAGTTAGCGACAGCATATCTGATTTTAGTAGATTCTCTGACAAACAGCGACCACAAAAATATTGTTCTGAACAAAAAAATGCGGCACTGATAGCAGTAAATACTATTGAGAAAAAGATTGAGTGTTACAGCTATGCTGAACGAGATCTATTTTATCAAACACTCAATGACATAACAAGTATTGGTAATATTATTAAACCTGTTGATTATGATATATTTGATCGTGATCTTGACAAAAACGTTTCATTAAAAGATTATAAAAAAATGAAGCTGGAAAGCTGCTGACAGAAACAAAATATAAAAACATAAAAGATTTGATTGTTTGGGATCTAAACTTACCAGTAGATGATATCAACTTGGACAATAAACATAGACTTTTGTCTTTTGCAACAGCATATGCAATAATTGCACAACATATGGTACGTACTAATATCAAATTTAAAGATCTAATGGATGCATTAGGTTATATTGATCATGTAAAAGATCTTTACCAAAATAACGTGAATGATATAGCCGAAATGCAAACGATTTTTGATCCTCCACTTACTGTGATCCATAGAAAATATCTTGATGATGTTAGGTATAACGATACATCATCTGAGGTATATGATGAATAAAAAAAATTTCTTGTTGATCCTGTTAATAGCAAATTTAGTGATCTGGTTAATAAATCTGTTGCTGAGAAAACGTTTACCTTTGCGCCATTTATTAACAAAGTTTTATAATGACACGAAAAGAAATAATCGACTTCAACCACATAACATCAAGTCTCTCAGACAACGACAGCAACCAGCTGATCAAGTCCTATAGGTACTATCATAAAAATCTTGTATTAGACGAGCCAGAAAATATTACAGCAGAATCATAAGCGTGTTAAACTAGATCCCGATTGTGTTAACAACAGCAGGAATAGCATCAGCAGGAGGAACAGCAAATCCATTATTGCTGATAGTATCTAGAGCAGGTATTGCGTTATCAGCGATCAACAAAAAAAATAAAGCCAAAATATAAGAACAAGAATGCATCTTGTAAGATAGCAATAGTGATTTATAATAAAATATTGAATCAACTTTGAGCTTATCTCAGAGGTGAAAAGTTTATTATGCTAGATCTGATACAGGAACTACGAGTCAAAGACGATTTTATTGTTGATATTATATCAGAGTTGTAAAACATGAAAAACAGTATTCGGAAAATTTTGTGTGAATTATGAAATACAATAGAAGATATTACGGTGGAAGATACCACGTTAAAGATGAAGAAAATTCTCTTCCAGGATAAGCATATGGCGATTATCTTGAAAACGAGAAGTATAGCAGGCACTTCAAAATTAGAAACAACATAAAGTTGTCTCTTGTTTGTAATGATTATTCAGAATATTTTGATAAACTTGCTTTGATTACAAAAGAGCTCATTAAAACTATTGACAATCTTTATAATCCAATATCGCAAAATAAATACACAAAAACTACAGATGATGATGAGCTAAGAAAATGTTACGTTAATAAGACAACAGTTTCTCATGGAAACTTTATTAAAATGTTAGAACCTGATTCCCTTATCAGCGGTAAAATTAATTTATACTTGTTTTGTCATGATGATGAGAGTCATATTATTGCAAAAGGAGAGACGTTAAAAATATCTCGAGAAATCTCTTGTAATTTTGTGTGAAATATCAGATATAAGAATTGCTGGTAATTTTGTGTGAAATATATAAGTAGTCTGATATAAGGGGTGTTTCTGGATCAAACTCAATTGTGTTTGACGACGGCGACGATTTAATGACATGTTCTCGTGTTGGTAATTGATTATGATATAGAAGCTGTTACCTCAATAAAGTTGTTTTCGTAGTTGTTTAGAGTAACTTGAGGGGGCTGGGGGGGGGCAGAATTATGTTATTGTCAAGTTTAAAAGAGGGTTTTGGGCCAGAACACCCCCTTTATAAGACTACTGTACCAGTGATCTCAAGTGTGATAATGTGCTAACAGTCCAATGAAACACACTAATATAATTCAAGATGTCACTGTCTAAATTCATTATAATTCCAAGTTCAAGGTTCTATCCAAGAATATTATTTATGTGTACTTTGTATTTCCAGGGAATAAACCATTTTAATAAATAATTGCATCCAAATGAAATTCTGAATACAACAACAAGACTGATTTCTGCTTCAGATTTTATCGCAGAAATAAATAATTTTTTCAGGAAACAAGATTATAAAACCCTCTACTTGACCGAGGTCACAACTAGCATTTTTCTAAAGAAAACTATTATTTAATGGAATTCTAGAAGAACCTCTTGCCAAAATTATAATAAAGGATGTCATTAACATCACGTACAACTTGTCCATTTATGTGGGAATACCAATGTCCTTGACTCAGATTGTGATACTGATCCTAATATGTATCCCACACTATAATAAAAATATTAGTTATATACTATTTGTTTACCAAAGTAAAAACATCAGTGTCCGTAT